>JACEEU010000706.1:21070027-21110027 GCA_016630915.1 Callionymus lyra
CTGAAAAGACAAGAGAACTAATTAGTGGAGTAATTAATTAATATAAATTTGCATATTTGCATTTGCAATTAGTGCAGTCAACTGATTAGTGTGAGATGAGAGTTTGACTCATCAGATGTGTGTGTGTGTGTGTGTGTGTGTGTGTGTGTGTGTGTGTGTGTTTTTTTTTTTTTTTTTGCATGCGTGTGTTACATGGTGTGTGTGTGTGTGTGTGTGTGTGTGTGTGTGTGTGTGTGTGTGTGTGTGTGTGTGTGTGTGTGTGTGTGTGTGTGTGTGTGTGTGTGTGTGTGTGTGTGTGTGTGTGTGTGTGTGTGTGTGTGTGTGTGTGTGTGTGTGTGTGTGTGTGTGTGCTCTCTGGACCAGAACCGTCCGAGGACCAGCTGAGGTATGTTTTTTTGAGGAGCATTGTTGTGATGTAGGGATTGTTGTGTAGTTTCCTGTGGGGGCGTGTCTATGTGTGTGTGTGTGTGTGTGTGTGTGTGTGTGTGTGAGTTGTTGAACTCTTTGTGGTCGTCTGAACTCACACGAGGTGTAATCAACTCTGCTGCCGCGGCTCTTAGGGCTGATCGATCGTCTTGTAACGTCCAATATAGAGAGATTGATAAGTCGCTTTAATTGATTCTCCTCACAACAAGGTCATTCGCTTGCATACAAATGTGTGTGTGTGTGTGTGTGTGTGTGTGTGTGTGTGTGATGCGCATAACTGAGGAGAGCACATACCCATGTCGAGTGCCAGCTGTGGCCCGGTGTGGGTCTGGCAGCGAGCCACCAGGGCCGGTTCCACAGGGGGTACTTAATGTCCCGGTCCTGAGGAGAGTCGTACCCGCGGCTCCATGTACTCCTTCGTTTATTTACTCGACAGAGAAGTTTTGAGTCGTTTGTGCGTCTAAACAAATACACTCTTTTATTTACAACCACAAGAGTCTCATGTGACGTCAGAGTCACTGCAGCTCATGAGACCAGGAGAAATATATACATGTTTTTATTTACAATTACATGCAAATATTCACATTATTTGTTCATTTTTGTGTTGCTATTAAACTTCCGGCCTCTAGATGGCAGCAGTCGTTATGTTCTCCGCAGCTAAAGGAAGAATGATGACTGAGGACGAGAGGATACAGTGAGTCCAGCAGCTTTTAAAGCTGATGTTTGGACATATTTTGGTTTGAAAACAAATAAAGCATTAGACTTCACTATCCAAGAGTCATGTGGTCTGTACAATACTACAACACCAGAGTCAAGTACTGGACAATACTACACATATATACTTGTTACTACACTATCACAACACCAGAGTCAAGTACTGGACAATACTACACATATATACTTGTTACTACACTATCACAACACCAGAGTCAAGTACTGGACAATACTACACATATATACTTGTTACTACACTATCACAACACCAGAGTCAAGTACTGGACAATACTACACATATATACTTGTTACTACACTATCACAACACCAAAGTCAAGTACTGGACAATACTACACATATATACTTGTTACTACACTATCACAACACCCGAGTCGTGTTTACACTATCACAACACGAGAATCAAGTACTCGACAATACCCCACATATATCCTTGTTACTACACTGTCACAACACCAGAGTCAAGTACTCTACAATACTACACATACTGTATATACTTGTTACTACACTATCACAACCTCAGAGTCAAGTATTAGCTATAAAGTACTTGAAAGATTCCTGCACTTGTTCACTGTTTTACAAACATAAATCAAACCACAGAACTTAGTGGATACACTTAGACCACACCCACCTTTTTTTGTGGTGCCAAAAAAGCGGTGAACTCCCATGATGCATTTCTACACACTGACCTGTTTAGTGGTTGCTGATTGGTCGCTACCATACTGTATTTAAATGAATCATCTATGTTGCTATTTCAACATTGATCGATAGCTTTAAAGTATATATTTTATTGAATATTGTTTTTGATTGTTTAAACGCTTTGTGACCCTGGTCTGGAAAAGTACTCTATAAATACAAATAACTTTCTTACTTTGATTGGTTGGCTGGGCGGCAAAGCATTTTGTTTGAAAGTGGTTTTTTACTGTGAAGTTGTGGTTTAATGCAGTGGGTTTCATAAAGTAACTCCCTGCATTAAACCAGGTAACACTGAACCCCTCAAAATGACATGTACTTGAGACCAGGAATGTCTGGATTTCAAAATAAATGTTAAATAAATAAACCGTTTGTCAACACCACTCCTGACACCATTTGTAGCAAGAAGTCATTTTTGCACGATGCTAGCATGTCGTCCTAGACGAACGTTTACATCTGTACGTCGAATGAATCCACACCTGGAGTCACCTGGAGAGAATGTTTGCAAACTACCTTCCCGTGCTCGGGCGAAGACGGGGGGCCGCGAGGGGGGACGCGAGGGGGGCCGCGAGGGGGGCTTCACCTCGCCAGTACATGCTCGGCGTCGCTGACGGTAAACGTGGGCCTCCCGGTGCCCATTACAGGAGCCGCCAGATGACGGCTGAGCTCGGGGGTCCCGCGGGAGCCGGAGTCACGTGGTCCGGGGCTGCCACGAGACGTCAGCGGCAGATGGCACGGGTACCCACGGTTGGCATGGGGTGTCACTCCTCAAAGAGAGAGAGAGGGAGGGAGAGAGGGAGGGAGAGAGGGAGGAGAGAAGAAGAAGGAGCGCAGGTTCTCAGCCTTCATTGACGAGGTGTTGGCGAGAAGAAGAAGAAGAAGAAGAAGCTGCTGCTGCCGCGGGAATTCTCGGAGATAATTGGGAACATGATCCGAACTCGCTAATCGCTGGTGAGTATGTTTTATATCACAGTTTAATAGCAGCTGATTAGCTCCGCGCTAACACCCTCGCGCTAGTGCCTGCGTAAAGCTTTACTACATGTCATGTGATCAGAAAGAGTTTTTTTAACGAGACGAACAACATTTGGACGAGATGATGAACGAATAAATAGAGATAAATATGGATCTTTATTCTCTTGATTCCATGTCAATGTTGTTAGATTTTAACAGAAATGTAAACAATGTGTTTTAATACTAATATTCCTGAAAAGAAAATATCTGAAAACATGAAGAAACGAAAATTATAGAATCAACTTTAATTTCAATTAAACGTGTTTCATTCAATTATAGATAAAAAACTTTTAAAAAATCTGATTTAATACATTATTTATTTAAAAAAATATACTTTTTAATTTTTTAAGAATATCAGTGAATGACGAAGGTTTGAACGCGACGTTACAAGAAAACTTTGTGTACAAAAATAATGAGTTACAATTATGGTAAGATTAACGAAATACCGTTACAGTAAATATGAAGTACTCGTGGTACATGCGTTGGATTGAGAGCGTAAAGTTAACAAGATAAACTTTACGAAATATATCTTGACGAAGTTAATATCTAAGAACGTCGTCTATTTCAATGTTTAACTTGTGTTCGTACATAAAAATGATAATAAATGTTTTAAAAAACTGATGTAAAATAAGCCGTAAACATCGCTGGTGTATCAGTGGAGAGTAGATTTATGAAGTTTATCTATAACATGTCACCTCTGTGAGAGTGTTGCAAGCTGCTTACATCACCTATTGGAAGGACCGGCTCTTGTCTTTGTTTTTTTTTAGCTGCAAAAAAAAGTGAAACTGCTTTGATTCGAATTTATTCATTAATTTTTGTCCTATGATCATTTCAGAAACACACATCTCGTAGCACTGGGTGATGACAACAGACGTGTGTTTTTGAAATGAAAATAAAAAGTGTGTTTAAATCAGATTTAAATCTTAGATAAAGTTTCAAACTTATATTAAAAAGGGTTAAAACTCACGTGTCACAGTAAGAATGTGTTTCAACGGAAATAATTTTCAAATAAAAGTAAAACATTTGAGCATAAACACAGCAGGTTCTCTCGCTTGTCATAATAATAATGATCATTTCACTGAACAAAGATGTTGTCAAATACTTTCTTAGGTTGTGTGTTTTTTTACTCAAGAGATTTGTTTCAAAAGTATCTTCATAGCGATAGTGTTAATAACCAGTGGTGCGTTCAAGTGTCAGAAAGTCATATTTGAATCTTGTTGAGTAAATAATCCGAGTGGTGCCGTGAACGCATCACGAAAACAAATGAATAAACCGTTCAATTAACTTCCGACTCGACAGTCAATTAAATGTTCGGCTCTCTTCGGGTTCACTCGGGTCCTCGCGTCCAATCAGAAGCCTGCTCTCATTGAAATGTTTTGGATGTTTTTGGCAGAAGAAGATGTTGACGCTGCCGTTCGATGACGCGCACATGATGTGCGAGGCCCGGTTCGGTGCCACTTACCCCCGCGACAGTCTGGCCGAGCGCCTGGACGAGCGGCACCCGGACCGGTCCGACACCGGCCCGGACGAGCTGGACGATCTGTCGGAGCGCGAGCTGCTGTCCGAGCGCGAGGACGAGCCGGACGACGAGGGCGAGCCCCCCAAGAAGCGGGGACCCCGCAAGAAGAAGGGCAAGGAGCAGATGGACCGGGCCAGGCTGCGGCGGCACGAGGCCAACGCGCGCGAACGCAGCAGGATGCACGGCCTGAACGCGGCCCTGGAGAGCCTCCGCAAGGTGGTCCCCTGCTACTCCAAGACCCAGAAGCTCAGCAAGATCGAGACCCTCAGGCTCGCCAAGAACTACATCTGGGCCCTGTCCGAGACCCTGAGCGCCGGCAAGAGGCCGGACCTGCTGGCCTTCGTCCAGACCCTGTGCAAAGGATTATCTCAGCCCACCACCAACCTGGTGGCCGGATGTTTGCAGCTCAACGCCCGGAACTTCCTCACCGACGCCAACGGGGACGTGATGTTCGCGGGGCGCGCGCCTTACGACTCCATGTACCCGTACCCGGGCTCGGACCCGAACCCGCCCGCGGCGCACGGCAGCAGCGGCGGCGGCGGCGGCGGCGACGGCGCCAAACCGTTCCGTCACTTCCCGTACGCCGGCGCGTACGAGCACTACTACGAGCCGGCGTCCCCGGAGGCCGCGAGCCCGCACTTCGACAGCGCGCTCAGTCCGCCCATGAACTTCAACGGGATCTTCTCGCTCAAGCACGAGGAGGCGCCCGAGTTCGCCAAGAGCGCGCACTATGGGATGCGTTACGCGCCCGGACGCGCGCCCATGACGCACGGCTCCATGTACCGGGTCTCCCCGGAGGCCCGCTTCCCCTACGACCTGCACGTCCGGAGCCAGAACTTCCAGGCTCAGGGGGAAGTGAACGGATCGTTCCACAACTGACGACGTACAACCGACGCCGTTTTGTGCGTCGAGAAAACACGCGCAAAAAAATGCACAATTAAAAATCACTCGTGTGTGTTTTTTTTAATTTTCCTTTCGATATTCGCATGCAGAGGATTTATTTAAACTTCTCTTGTTTTCAAATAAATCCGCAGCAAATGTAAGATAAAAAATACGATTTAAACAAAAACATCCTCCGTCATCGAATTTTGCACCTTTTTCTGACATTTTAAATGTTTCTTTTAGCGACAAAAGGTTGAAATAAAAAGTTTCTTTTGGTTAAACGAGCTCGAAAACAGCAGAAACAATTTCTCTTTATTTATTTATTTATATTAATTTATTGTTTTACTTCTATTTAAAAATAATGAGCACAATTAAATTAACTTGAGAGATATTTGAAATGTTACCATTATCGTGGTTTATTATGATTATATATATATATATATTAAATATATGTATTTTAAATTCTATTTAAATTATTTCCGCGTTTGTTTCAGCCTCATGTTTCTTGTTTTCTTGTGTGCTATTTTTATTTATTTATTATTTGTATTGAATTGTATCATTTGAAAAGGTGAATAAAGTACAACAATATTTGCTCTACTTTGGGGGTTTGTAACAATTTCCAAGACACTTGATAATAAAAAAAAACATTTTAATTATCGCCGTCCTTTAAGCTTTTATCAAGACAAACGTAAAATAATAAATCAAATGAGCACAAACAGTTGAATGAAGCGGAAAACGTTGTGAAAAAAAGAATTTTAACGATTAAATGCAGACGATTTTTGTTTGATTCTCAACAAACATTCATGACACACGTCACTCTGGACGGTCAGTCACGTGACTCCAGAGCCTCCATCACGTCACACACTCACAGTTGCTCTATTATCGTCGAATATTCTCATTTATTTATCATTTCACGGAACAAACACGCACCACTGTAGAGCAATAACCGAGCTATGCAAGGCAGCCACGCAATCACCGCTGAACGAACTCCAGTTTCCTCCCAAACTTTCCTTGAATATCGACGATCAAAATGAAACCGATCATCTGTATTTGCAGTAAATCGTGAAGTGATTGTAAATTGTATTTATTTGACTGTGGATAATGTACCATAAGAATTACCGCTGCGTGTTTTATTTACTTGTGAAGATTTAAAAACTCACCTGATTTTTGGGGAATCATTTTAAAAAAAATGCCTTAAATCAGAGACGAGCTGCACATTCTTCGGGAAGTTTCGTGTTACTTTCTCTCGTTGCTGCTGCGACTGTGACGCACTTGTGACGTCATTCTCCACAGAAATGTTGTGATCGTGATCTTTTGAGTCGTGGATCGACACACTCGTGAAATACTGTTTTTTCTTTTTTTTTTTTCTTTGTGTGTGTGACGATGTTTGGAAACTTTATCACTTATTATAAAAAATAAATATTCGAAAAAAAAAAAAAAAAGTCGCAAAATCGAGCGTCGTTTAATTTTTGTTCAATGTTTATTTTAGCCGAGGGACGATTGTGTGATAAATAGTGTCAACGTGGGAGCTCTTATTTTGAAAAGTCTTTTTCTTTTTTTCTTCACATGTGGGAGTGAAAATGAACTTTAATTTAATTGAAGTTGATTTGATGTCGGATGAAATGCCCTCGGAGTGTTGGAGGGCAGCCAGACACGCAGCATCCCTGCGGACTCACGTCTCTAATTCAATCTGCTGCTTCCTCCTCATAATCTCCCTTTCAACGACTTCTAGAGGCTTTTACTTTTGTTTTTATAGAGTTTTATATCAGACACATGCTCCTCCATCTTAAAAGTTTTATTTAACTTTGTTTTATCATCAAATAAATGTTTTGGATATTTTAGAGACAAACCCCGACAAACACAAATACACATTTTTATTCACCTACGCACACACATCCAAATACACGCATACACACACACACATCTACACACACATCCCTCGACACTTAACAATAATACATTCACAATTCACAATTAGTACACACACTCAGTTTAATGCACAAACTCATCATTTCCATACACACTGAAAACGTATTTAACAAACACACACACACAAGCTTTAATTCTGATTAAATCCTCACATAAACCCAAAGATACATCAAATACACACTTAAAAAATACCTGGCGGAATTACCACGTCTCTTACTCTTGATACAAACACACTCAAAAACATATATATATACACATACACACACAGTTTTCTTCAGAAACACACAATATCCACGGATGTAAAAATACACTCGGCACACAACATGCTAAAAGTCACAACGGTTGCACAACTTTTCCTTCACCGTTTTCAACACAAAACACACGCACTAAAACAAACACACAGACCTAAAACCACAAGAATGCACAACTTTACACGTAAATAATGATCTTTATTGTACAAATAAATGTCTTATTTCTCAGAACTTTCATTTTATATGAAAACCTTCGATAACTCCTGACACCGTAAATAAATAAATGATCGCAAGTCAATAACAACCAGAATGTGTTTGCGTTCATGAAAAGTTCTATAGTTTCACATTTTTGCTTCAATTGTTTGTTTTTTTTAAAGTCATTTGTGTTTGTTGCTTCTCATGCTAACCATTAGCAATTCACTCCATAACAATTTTTTTTTCTTTTTTACCCTGTAGTTATTATTATTAGTGTTGGTACCAACTAGTAATTTGCAGTGCTTTTAACAAATGAACCAATTTATTTTCTATTTTTTGTATTAAAAAGAAAATATATTTATTATTTTTTGACCCAAAGGTCAGTTACGTCGTCGGACCGGAAACTATTTTATCCTTTTATACAATGCTATTGATGCTAACCATTAGCAACCAACCTCAGGGGAGTTTTCTCTTAATAACCAACCCTGGTTAGCAGCTGGTTAGCTCACTGGGTAGCAACGACCAGTATAAATCTCTGTGATACATTTAAGAATTGACTAAAGTCGAAGGTGCTACTGATGTGTTGACTGTATTAATAGTCAACAACATCAAACTATTAAAAAGTAGACATACATAAATAAAAGATAATTTGACTGCTAAGAGTTAGCATCTTTAGCTGCGGCATTATTGCTACAAATATTTAGCTCAAATGCTAATGTTTTCAATATAGTACTCCATTTTAAATCATTAAGTTAGCGTCATTAGCATGAGTACTATGATACAAATGTTTGTATTGACATCACTAACATAACTTTCCTGATGCGACCAACAAAAGATGAACAAATGCAGCATGGATGTAAAAGTACTTAGTGTTAGCGGTTAGCATCATTAGTATCAAAACAAAGAACATGGCGGATAAACATCTTAATGTAGATTTTCTGAACTAAAGCTTCATTAGCATTAGAACGATGATACAAAGGTTAGCATCATGAGTAGGTTAGCGATTATCTAAATTGTTTATTATTATCATTATTAGTAGCGAAACAAAGAACAAGACGGATGAATATCTTCATGTAGATTTTATTGGTCTGAAGAGCTGAAAGGTCACGATATGCAAATGTTAACGTAACTTTTTAAATAAAGTACTCCATTATATAGTATAAAGTTAGCATCATTAGCATTAGCATGGTGATAAAAATGTTTGTATTGACATCTGTAGCTCAACTTTTCGAATGTGACCAACAAAAGATAAACAAATTGTTGTAAAAGTACTTAAGTATGTTAACGTTTAGCATCATGAGTAGGTTAGCGATTAGCATGATTAGTAGCAAAACAAAGAACATGACGGATGAACATCTTAATGTAGATTTTCTTGGTCTGAAGAGTTGAAAGGTCACGATATAGAAATGCTTACGTAACTTTTTAAATATATTTAACTCCATTATAAAGTATAGGGTTAGCGCTATTAGCATTAGCATGGTGATACAAATGTTTGTAATGAATTCTCTAGCTGAACATTTCGAATGTGACCAACAAAAGATAAACAAATGAAGCGTTGATGCAAAACTAATTCATCTTAATGTAGATTTTCTTGGCCTGAACAGTTGAAAGGCCACTATATACAAATGTTAACGTAACTTTTAAAAAGTACTACATTATAAAGTATAAAGTTAGCATTATTAGCATTAGTTTGGTGATAACCATCTCTAGCTCAACCTTTGGAATGTGACCAACAAAAGATAAACAAATGATGGTCTGAAGAGTTGACAGGTCGCGATTAGCATGATTTGTAGCAAAACAAAAAACATGGCGGAGAAACATTTTCGGCGGAGAAACATTTTCACGTAGATTTCCTTGGTATGAACAGTTCAAAGGTCGCGATATACAAATGTTTACGTAACTTTTAAAATAAAGTACTCCATTATAAAGTATAAAGTTAGCATCATTAGCATTAACATGATGATACAAATGTTTGTATCGACATCTCTAGCTCAACTTTTCGAATGTGACCAACAAATGATGTTGTTGTAAAAGTACTTAAGTATGTTAACGTTTAGCATCATGAGTAGGTTAGCGATTAGCATAATTAGTAGCAAAACAAAAAAAACATGGCGGAGAAACATCTTCATGTAGATTTTCTTGGCCTGAAAAGTTGAAAGGTCACGATATACAAGTACTAACCTAACTTTTAAAATATAGAACTCTAATAAAAGTATAAAATTAGCATCATTAGCATTAGTGTGTTGATACTTTTTAACTAACTTAAACTTTTAAAAGCACTCATGAAATAAAAGGCTGATAGCAGTTAGCTTCATTAGCATTAGCACGATGATACAATTGTTTGTATTGATGTGGCGGATAAACATCTTCATGTAGATTTCCTTGGCCTGAAGAGTTGAAAGGTCGCGATATAAAAATGTTAACGTCACTTTTTAAATATAGAACTCCATTATATAGTATAAAGTTAGCATCATTAGCATTAGCATGGTGATACAAATGTTTGTATTGACATCTCTAGCTCAACTTTTCAAATGTGACCAACAAAAGATAAACAAATGAAGCATTGATGCAAAAGTACTTAAGTATGTTAATGTTTAGCATCATGAGTAGGTTAGCGATTAGCATGATTTGTAGCAAAAAAAAGTATATTGTAGGGGATGGTGATTTTGTAGCCTTGGCGTGTCGATAGTTGTAGGGGGACGATATTGTAGGGGGTGACTATTAAATAAAGTACTCCATTATAAAGTATAAAGTTAGCATCATTAGCATTAACAGGATGATACAAGTGATATTGTAGGGGGTGATATTGTAGGGGGTGACCTACAAAAGTTGTGGGGGTGATACTTGAGGGGTGTTAAGTAGGAGGGTGATATTGTAGGTTGGGATTATCGATGATTAGTAGCAGGAGGTGACTATTGTAGATGGGGTGATACTTGTAGGGGAAGGTGATAATGTAGGGGTGCTTACGATAACTTGTAGAGTGATATTGTAAGGGCATGGTAATGTATGGGGCCGATATTGTAGGGGGTACATTGTAGGGGGTGATATTGTAGGGCGGACATATTGATGTGGGGGGTGATAATTGTAGGGGGATGAATATTGTAGGGGGGAATATTGTAGGGGGACGATAGTTGTAGGGGGACCGGATATTGTAAGGGGGGATAATTGTAGGGGGGAGGCGATATTGTAGGGGGGACGATATTAAGGGGTGATATTGTAGGGGGTGATAACCATCTGTAGGTCCGATATTGTAGGGGGACGATATTGTAGGGGGTGATATTGTAGGGGGTGATATTGTAGGGAGGACGATATTGTAGGGGGGGTGATATTGTACCTACAGCGGATAAACTACTTCATGTCGATTTTCTTGGTCTGAAGAGTTGAAGGTCACGATATACAAATGTTAACGTAACTTTTTAAATATAGAACTCCATTATATAGTATAAAGTTAGCATCATTAGCATTAGCTATACAAATGTGGTGATACAAATGTTTGTATTGACATCTCTAGCTCAACTTTTCGAATGTGACCAACAAAAGATAAACAAATGAAGCGTTGATGTAAAAGTACTTAAGTATGTTAACGTTTAGCATCATGAGTAGGTTAGCGATTAGCATAATTTGTAGCAAAAACAAAAAACATGGCGGAGAAACATCTTCATGTAGATTTTCTTGGCCCTAAAAGGTTGAAAGGTCGCGATGAACAAATGCTGGCGTCGTGGGTTGGCGCCTCGTTTAAGTCCTGTGTCGGGGCGCACCTGACGCCCACGGGGGGTCCACCGCGCCGCGCGGCGGTTTACGGCGGGTCAAACGCCGCTCGTTCCCCCACAGTCATGTCGCTCATTACGCCCGGGGCGGCGCGAGCTAGCGACGGCGGCAGCATATGGCCGCCGTGCGTGGGAGGTGAAGGACGGACGCGCTGTGTGTTGTGCGCACGAGCCGCAATTAGTGCGAAAAACAAACAAGGGGAAGTTGTGGAAAAGTTTTTTTCCGACGATAGACGAACGTGATCCATTAACACACATTTCTCCTCGGCGTCCCAGTCAAGAGAAATAATGTTCCCGCCACGCCGAGCTGCCTCCTCACGCTCGGTCCCGCTCTGAGGCCCCAGATGGTCCGCCATGGCAAACGTTCCCCCATTAAACTCCTAATAATCATTTCTCCTGTGGAATCGGGGGTTGTGGCAGTGGGTCTGGAGGAGGGTGTGTGTGTGTGCGGGCGCGAGTGTGTGTGTGTGTGTGGAGAGAGAAAAGAGATGGGGGGGGCGAGTGGAGGGATTTGGTGTTTTAATTAGACAGATTTAAGGAGCTGAAGCAGTGTGTGGGTGCATGTGTGAAGAAATGAAACATATGAGCTCCAGTGTGTGTGTGTGTGCGTGTTTGTGTGTGCTTGTGTGTGTGTTTGTGTGCGTGTGTGTTTGAAGAGGCCTGACACTGGTGGTCTACGGACCAGGATCTCATTAAGGTGTCAGATTGGGGGATCAGTGACTCTGGCACTCGGCCTGGATCTCTCTCTCTCTCAGGAAGAAGATTGTTGACAAACAAGAAGAAGAAGAAGAAGAAGAAGAAGAAGAAGAAGAAGAAGAAGAAGAAGAAAGAGGAAACCTCTTGTTATTGTCTATGTCTACCTGGGACTTGAACCCTCAACTCACACAGGCCAGTCCACCTGAATCACTCCTGCTCAGGCCTTCATTTGATCCCAAATCCTTCCGTCGACAACAATGGACTCAGACTTAGAGGTTTAAACTTCCTTTTTTTTGTCCATATACTAAATCTTCCTGTAGTTCTTACATTTTCTGGCTTTTACAAAGACACTGTTTCTTTTTTGAGATCCAACTTATACATTAATAACATTTTTAGCAGAATTTTCTTTTGTTGAAACTATTTTACGTTTATGTATTTGAAATAAAAAAACTTTATAGAATTCACAAATACCTTCACATAGCGCTAACATGTTCAATAATTACAAGATCTTTAATACAAAGCAAAATAAATATGGCAATAATAAATAAAACTGAATATAATTACGTAAAAAACAATGAATAAAACGGAATATATTTGAAAAAATAACTCATTAAAAACATGGTCTTTTTGATTAACTCTTTTGTCGTCATCAAGTTTTACACAAAAGGTTTGTTTGATTTTGATATTTCTTTCTTTACAATCATTACTAGCTTTATTTGTTTTAAGTTTTTCTATATTTTAGCTCTTCACTCTTTTTCTGTCTGTGTAGCATGTTAGCATTTAGCTTCTGCTACCCGAAGTACTTCCTGTATCTGTATCCCTTGTTATCCTTTAAACTTCTTCCACAAATCAACTAAAACTATAAACTTATTTAATCTTTTAATCTTTTTTTTTTAACTGATCAATTCTTCTCATGTCGAGGCTTCAATCCCAGAGGGACGTCAGAGACGAGCAGTCTGGAGGTGTTTTTGGACGAAGATGAAGACAACTCAGCTCCAGTCGCTACATTAAAATGAACAAACATTTTTGTCTATAAAAAGAACAGATTACTCTGAAAATAAACCGTCATGAGCCGACATGAGGGTGAGTAGAAAATGAGTGAAGTTTGGGTGATTTTCATTTGTGTGCTCAGAACCAAGTAAAACGTTCAAAACAGGAGTCCGTTCCAGTCGCTTCAACGCGCTGTCACTTCCTGTTCCTGGGTCTTAATGCTTCGCTTTGTGCGAAGCGCTTTCACCCGGCGACTGTAGAGGTCAATAGTCCCGGGAGAAAATGTCTCGAACTGTAGAAACTTCGCTATATTTAAGGCAAATTTTCCCGTCCGGGAGGTCGTCCCCCTATCGCCAAATGGTTCCTTCAAGCCCCTTGTACCACAATCCCCTTTGAAGAGTACTTCCTAATTTTTTTCCTTTTCTAATCATTCAAATGTTCTTGGGTGGGGTTTTCCTAGTCCCCCCCTCCTGGATGTGTCCCGCTTCGTTCTTTGATCCACGACCCAAGGTGTGAAAAGACAGACAAACAGACGTTTAAATAACCGGTGTCATGTCTCTAATTCTGTTCCAAGCTTGTCTTGAAACAGTGAATCAGTCTGAGTGGAATGTTGACTGTGAATCAAGCGAGTAATTTATACTTAAAATTTTGATTATCTTTTAGCGTTCATTTAAGAATGGCGTATACGAATAGTGTATAATAATTTTAATCCAACTCAAGGATTTCCCAGGTTCATGAAAACGCTTCAAACTTCTCGTGGACGACGAGACGTCCTCGAGCGCCGGAGAAGCGTCTCCAGGAGGCGCGAGAGCTGAGGTGAGGTCGAGACACGACGCGACATCTGTCGCCGCATCACATCTCGTGCTTTGTCTCTTTGTCTGCGAGTGGGAGGAATGGTGGCGGGTGAGAACGACAGCGACTCCGACATGAAGCATCTCCACCAGCGCTCTCGGAGCAGCTGGGAAGCTGAGGGGGGGTGTGATCCTCCGACACCCCAGCAACACCCTATTTCAGGGGTCGGGCGTAGACGCCGGCGCTGCTGGGCGAACGAGCCGCGAGTCCCTCGACTGTGAACGTGAGCATCTGTTTGACGCCGGAGTCACGTTTGCTCACTTTCTCCGCCGCGACCTCCGCCTCGTCCCGGGGCGTCCTCGGGACGAGGCGCTAAGATATTCCAGGAAGTTTGTCGCTCAAACACATGTGTCGTGCCGGAGCGTGCGACGAAACAAGAGACGCTCTTGTCTCCAGTATTTCCCGGACGCTCCCGGTCAATGGAAGCCGTCAGACGCCATCAGAACCTGGAGCGCGGTCGCTCGCCGGGAGTGAAAATTGAAGGATCTGTAAACAGCGGAATGCTAAACGGCCAACTGTGATCTCCTGACAGCAGACATGTTGAGTGAGAACAGACAGGCTGGAGCGAGGGACGGTCAGCCGCTCACACAGATGGACGGAGGTTAAAATAGAAACGCTTGTTTGTTCCGAGAGTGAGACACGCTGCGTTACGATAGCAACAGGTTCCGCGTCGAGTCGAGCGAGTCGGAGTTTGACGGCGGCGACGCTTGTGAACGTGTTGTTAGCGAAGCTTCACGACTCTTAGCATCATCAGTACTAGCTTCTCCATGGACGAGGGTTCTTAAGACTTATCTCTCCCATCACATGTCTTGTCAATTCACACAAATGCTCACTTTCACCAGGATTGTTTCTAATCTGCTTCTACTTCACATTTTCCTTGTTTTTTTATTTTGTTGCTAATTTTCCTACAGGTTTACCATTGGCTCCCATTGTTAGAACTATTTCGGTTCATCTGTTCATGGATGAAAGGATGGATGGATGGATGGACTGATGGATGGATGGATGGATGGATGGATGGATGGATGGATGGATGGATGGATGGATGGATGGATGGATGGATGGATGGATGGATGGATGGATGGATGGATGGATGGATGGATGGATGGAGGGATAGATGGATGGATGGATGGATGGATGTTTGGATGGATGGATGGATGGATGGATGGATGGATGGAAGGATGGATGGAGGGATAGATGGATGGATGGATGGATGGATGGATGTTTGGATGGATGGATGGATGGATGGATGGATGGATGGATGGATGGATGGATGGATGGATGGATGGATGGATGGATGGATGATAGATGGATGGAGGGATGGATGATAGATGGATGGATGATAGATGGATGGATGGATGGATAGATGGATGGATGATAGATGGATGGATGGATGGATGGATGGATGGATGGATGGATGGATGGATGGATGGATGGATGGATGGATGGATGGATGGATGGATGGATGGATGGATGGATGCATAGATGGATGGATGGTTGGATGGATGCATAGATGGATGGATGGATGGATGGATGGGAGGATGGAAGGATGGATGGATAGATGTTTGGATGGATGGATGGATGGATGGATGGATGGATGGATGGATGGATGGATGGATGGATGGATGGATGGATGGATGGATGGATGGATGGATGGATGGATGGATGGATGGATGGATGGATGGATGGATGGATGGATGGATGGATGGAAGGATGGACGGATGGATGGATGGATGGATGGATGGATGGATGGATGGATGGATGGATGAATCAATGGACAGAAAGACAGATTTTAACGATTTTGGATGATAAAAAAATGTAAACTATAAAGTTTGATGGTACTTTGTAATACACATAACTATGGGTGTGTCCCAAATTGTGCACTTCTGCACTTACACTTAATATCTTGAGTACACAAGTGCATCTCAATGAGCAGTGTGTGAAAATGTAGTGTGCTATGAGCACTCATATGGTAAGAAGTGTGTGGATCGATGGACACTTTCCACCCTCAACGTCCTCCATCTCAGTGACGTAGATGAAGCTAAACTGAAGCTACGTCACTGACGAGGCGTCTTCGGAGCAGATACTGACATAAATGTCTCGAGAAAACACTAATTTTAACACAAAACAACAGTAGTAACACAATGAAACACAACTTAATAACTTGTTTCAATTGGAAAAAAGTTCTGTCAAGTGTCGATGATAGTATTTCAACGACTGGTTACAATCAGTGTTAAAAAGTAGTAGAAGAAGAAGCTGTCGAGTCATTTCCTGTTAGTGTGTAGCAGCAGAGTTTGATTGGAGACAGTACTACACTGTAAGTGTGTAGCAGCAGAGTTTGATTTGAGACAGTACTACACTGTAAGTGTGAAGCAGCAGAGTTTGATTTGAGACAGAACTACACTGTAAGTGTGTAGCAGCAGAGTTTGATTGGAGACATTACTACACTGTAAGTGTGTAGCAGCAGAGTTTGATTTGAGACAGTACTACACTGTAAGTGTGTAGCAGCAGAGTTTGATTTGAGACAGTACTACACTGTAAGTGTGTAGCAGCAGAGTTTGATTTGAGACAGTACTACACTGTAAGTGTGTAGCAGCAGAGTTTGATTTGAGACAGTACTACACTATAAGTGTGTAGCAGCAGAGTTTGATTTGAGACAGTACTACACTGTAAGTGTGTAGCAGCAGAGTTTGATTTGAGACAGTACTACACTGTAAGTGTGTAGCAGCAGAGTTTGATTTGAGACAGTACTACACTATAAGTGTGTAGCAGCAGAGTTTGATTTGAGACAGTACTACACTATAAGTGTGTAGCAGCAGAGTTTGATTTGAGAAAGTACTACACTGTAAGTGTGTAGCAGTAGAGTTTGATTGGAGACAGTACTACACTGTAAGTGTGTAGCAGCAGAGTTTGATTTGAGACAGTACTACACTGTAAGTGTGTAGCAGCAGAGTTTGATTTGAGACAGTACTACACTGTAAGTGTGTAGCAGCAGAGTTTGATTTGAGACAGAACTACACTGTAAGTGTGTAGCAGCAGAGTTTGAGTTCAGACAGTACTACACTGTAAGTGTGTAGCAGCAGAGTTTGATTGGAGACAGTACTACACTGTAAGTGTGTAGCAGCAGAGTTTGAGTTCAGACAGTACTACACTGTAAGTGTGTAGCAGCAGAGTTTGATTGGAGACAGTACTACACTGTAAGTGTGTAGCAGCAGAGTTTGAGTTCAGACAGTACTACACTGTAAGTGTGTAGCAGCAGAGTTTGATTTGAGACAGTACTAGACTGTCCAAATTTGCACACTGAACAGGTAAGTGCACTTAGAGAAGTGTGCGATTTTGAGAAACAGCACTGATTAAAAGAAAGACAATCTTTGTCAATCTGATCTTTTTCTAAACATCTGTCTGTTCTGTCACTTCCTGGTCTCACGACATGACTTCACCACAATAGAATATATGTATATGTTACGAGGGTCGCTGAAGCTTACGCCGATATTTTAAACTTACGAGTATCAATACATTTCAACATAAATTTGAACCACTATTTATTCTTTAATCCCTGTTTGTCACCTCAAGGATTGTATTGCGTTGGAGTGTCGTTCACTCGTCAAGAAGATTTAAAAAAGTTGGGTTGCGTTTTTAGCTGGTGATGTCATCATGAAGGGACGGCTCAAACCGGAATTGGTAAGTAGGACCGAAATGGTACTTAAACCAAAAAGCCGTTTCAGTTGCAGTGGACTAGTTTGGAATCGTCAAACCATTGATTAAGTAAATGAATACATAATAATTATCGAACAATAAAGTCAGAGCCAAACATCTGGAAATGTTTATTTACAGCACAAATGGAACATGCATGAGGAAGAAGCATCGACGTGGAAAATACTATCTTAGCAACATAAAGAACAGTAGAAACAGATGGATTGAGGAGGTTGTAATTGTAATTTAACGACATCTTCTACACAAGCACCAACAGTCCATGAGTACAGCAAGAAAGACACTTATTGGGTCGGTTCCCCATTTTTGTCCTGCTGGTAAGTACAGAAATAAAATTCTCCATGTATTTCATCCATAATGGAAACAAATGCAATCTCCATCTTTGACTCCGTGTGTTTGGTCAACAACTGTTGCAGAACATCTTTAAAGTTGGTCTTTATTCTGAAGAAGTGACGACTTTGAAGACGAGAGCTTCGACGTACTCGTTCAAAAAGATCCAGAGCCAGGATTCAAATCAACAAAAAGCTTTTCTGGTCTAGAACATACTAGAATATGACTTTGTCTGGATGTGGATGTTAGGTTTTCACCGTAGACCCAAGCCAGGTTAATGTTGAAGAATTTATGTTGCTTTTATAGTCTTATCACAATAAACATGTAGTCACGTTTGCTTCGGCTCACAACGAGCTGGAAGGAATGATCCCAGTTAGAGTTTTGTTTCTCGGAAAACGACAGTTTGTGCTTTAAGACACACTGACCTCACCAAGATATGCGAGCTGGTCTCCCCGTGCAAGCTGTTATGCCGCGCTCACTGACTCATACAGAAAAATGTTCTTTCACTGGCTGCGTCCAGCAACAAACGAACAAACTGTTTGTATTTAAGGGTGTCATGCTCTGAGCTTTGGAATAAAAAGGCAGCAAGAAGCAGAGAACATCGGTGGCTTGGGACGAGCCTTGCTGGTACTGAAAGGTTTCTGACTATGTTGTTATTCTAACACTTGTCTAACTGTCTTCATTCCGATCGTCAGTTACCCTGGTCTGCGTGTCCAGAATGTCTTCGGTAGCACCAGAGGACCAGGATGCAGTAGTACAGGATAAAGAAGGAGGTTACGCAGTCAAAAATAAAGCCAGGAACTAGTTTTATCCATTTAGTCTTGAGAACACTTTAAAGAAACCACTTCAGCACTGGACTCACGGACTCAGACCTCGCCGATGTTTCTTGTAGCTTCAGGGCTGACCTTGGTTCACACAGGCAAAGAACACGTTTTTGTATGGCCGGTGTTGCGATGATGTCGTAGGCAGGTTGCAGGTCATGTGTTCGCCGACGCAGATTTGACCATGAACGGGACTAAACAAAAGTCACCGTTGGAGTCTCACTGCTGCACAAGATGGTGGTCGTACCTCTGTCTTGGCTTTCATGGTGTTAGATTTAAACTATTATATACGTATACGCCATACTTAAATTAATGCTAAAAGATAATCAAAATATAAAGTATAAATGACTCGCTTCATCTAAGAGCTTAAACGTTTTACTACACATTTACAATCAACATCCACTCAGACTGACTCACACTGGTTCAAGACAAGCTTGGATCAGAATTAGATACGACACCAGTTATTTAAAAACATCTGTTTATCTGCAAATCACACCTTAAATCGTAGATCAAAGAACAAGCAAGACACACCCGGGAAAGGGGGGCTAAAAGAGGGAAACCCCCACCTGAGAACATTTGATTAGATTACAAGAAAACAAATCAGGATGTCTCTCTGCGGGGGATCGGGACACAGGGAACTTGAAAGAACCATTTGGCCGGAAAGAGACGACCTCCCGGACGGGAAATTTTCCTTAAATATAGCGATGTTTCTACAGATCGGGACCTTTTCTCCCGCGACTATTGACCTGTACAGTCGCCGGGACAAAGTGTGTCCGATCGATCGTAAAGCTTGTATTTTGTTTGACTTGAAGCGGCGAATAAACGACCCGTGACACACTCTGGATTGATCATCTTTCTCCACGAAGCGAATCATAAGACCAGGGGCGGATGTGACGGAACGGACTCCGCGTTTTGATTGTTTTAAAAGGCCTTCATCATCCTGCCTATATATCCTTGCAGTGGTCGTCTTCTTCTTCTTCTTCTACATCTACCTACGAGGCTCGGAGGGTAGATAGGACGGTGTCGTGCCAGCGACTCTGGGCCGAGTTCCCATTTAGAAATGAGAGATCACCGCCATTAAACATGTAAGAACATGAAGGAACTTTCTTCGGCTCATCTCGACTAATTATATGGCGCTTTGTGAGGAGTCATTAGGTCCATAATTAACTATCTATTAGTAAGGAGAGAGGATCCATTCATAACTGCGGGACTCGGAGGACGCACTGTTTGTAATGCTGATTGATAAAGCTCCTGATGGCCTGTCCGTCAAGGATGTCGAAGCCTCGACTGACGCTCACCTGAGAGGAATCGAAAAGCGAGTTTTTTACCGTCGACGTTACAGAAGAGACTGTCAGGCGGGGTCACCGAGGATCTGGAGAAGATCTTCCTCGTCAGTATTCCGGTCCAGCCCGGCGCCGTCACCAATCTGTCCCCGCACTGCCTTTCAAGCATTTCCTGTGGGACTCGTGGCGAGCGGCCTCGCCGTCTTGACGACGCTCACTTCCCTCGCCGCCGCCGAGGGAAGTGAGCTGTCTGCGGAGGGTGGGATTCTTGGTGCCGGTCCAAAAATGTGTCACTCGGGACACGCATGGCCTGCTGGAGGCAGGAATTCTTGCCGCTAATGGGCCCCGCAGCCGTCGGCACCACCTGGGGATACGAGCGAGGGGATGGATGGATGGATGGGGAGGAGAGGGAGGAGAGGGAGGCGCAGTGTGTCGCTAACAAACACAAGGATGCTTCGAGATCCATCCACTTCTTTGAATCTGTCTTTCTCTCCGTCCACTCGTCCGTCTCCGTCCATCCATCACCCTCGACATGTGTCTCTCCGTGTAGATGCCCATCAGAGTCGACTGCTCATGCCTTTCCTTTCCACCGTCCATCATCTGTTCGTCTTTCCATCTCGCTCTCCTCTCATCTGTTCGTCTTTCCATCTCGCTCTCCTCTCATCTGTTCGTCTTTCCATCTCGCTCTCCTCTCATCTGTTTGTAGGACAATCGTCCACCTCGTCCAAGTTCTCGCACACCTCGCTGTCCTTCACACGTGATTCTGTCCATCTGCCTTACCCTCCACTCTTCTATGTTTCTCTCACTCCATCAGGCTTCGGCTCGGTTTGTCCTTCAGTTTGTCGACCTCCACTCAAGCTTCCATTCTGAAGGTTTGGTAAAAAACTGTGGTATTTCCAGAAGATGGTGGAACGGTTGAGGTGCAGTAGCGTCCTACCTTTCAATGATATTATTTCTTTATTATTTGAGTAATAATTTAATAAAACAGTAGGTATTTGCAAACCTATTCAGAAACATTTATTTCAAATGTTTTACTACTAGGTATATAACCCGATATATACTTTTACAGTAAAGGATTCTATTGGTACCATCAAATTAATTTAGTGAATATTTAGACTTAGTGTCTTAGTACGATATAAACAAGGCAGAACCAAAGTACTATTGAGAGTAACCAGCAAACAACTCTTTCAATTTGAACAAACACATTTAAAAAAACAACAAGTCCAAACATTGCGATACCACAAATACCACAAATGCTAAACGAGGAAAACAAGAGTCCAAAATTTCAAAATGTCCAAAAAAACCAAAGCGTTCCACGGGAACTGAGGGATAAAAGAAAGGAAACAACGAGGAACCTGGAAACAGAAAATAAAACATGGTGGTCATAACACTCGCTCTGACAGAACAACCTGAAGGCAAAGAAGGAAAACACAAGAAATCCAACAAGAATAATCCACAGGAGGGAACAAATAATTACAAACCATCTACTGTACACTTAATATTTGAAGTTCACAAGTGTGTCTACACAAATGTAGGGCGCAATGCACACTCAATTGGCCAGAAAACTGAGTGTGGATGGACACTTTCCACCCTCAACGGCCGCCATCTTAGTGACGTTGATGAAGCTAAACTGAAGCTACGTCACGTCTTCAGAGCAGATACTGACGTAAATGTCTCGAGAAAACACTCATTTGAACACAAAACAACAATAATAACACAATGAAACACAACTTAATAACTTGTTTCAATTGGAAAAAAGTTCTGTCAAGTGTCGATGATAGTGTTTCAACGATTGGTTATGATCAGTGTTAAAAAATAGTAGAAGAAGAAGCTGTCAAGTCATTTCCTGTTAGTGTGTAGGTGAAGAAACTAAAACATGGTGGTCAAAACACTCGCTCGGAAAGACCAAGAGAACAAAACAAAACCAAAAGAAAAGTAAACGCTTAGTTTGGCATCATTATTGGAAAAAGAATGGATATCGTTCCTTTGACTTGACCCGACTCTCTCTTCACACCTAAGATTTTTTAATTGTCAATTTGTTCGCTCGCCGCGTCCATCACACAAACCGAGGCGTCGACAACAAACACACAAACTTTCATTACAGCCATGAATGGATGAACACAAAGATAAAAGCGAAGGTTGGCTCCGGAACATACGTCTCTTATATACTTGCCGGTATATATGAACTTCCTCGTTCATACGTGTTCATCCGTCTCCATCTGTCCATCCATCAAGTCGATGCATCGCTCGCCCACTTTCTCTCCCCGTGAAATTAAACACTTTATTGTTCGCTGAGCCATAAAAGCCCCGTGAATGTATTTTTTTTAATCCGCCGCAGTAAAAATGGCGAGTTTCCAAAGTCTATTAGACATAAACCGAGTTGTTCGCGCGCAATATGTTCTTTGAACTTGTGGAATTAATGTATTTAGAAGGAAAAGTCAACATTTTCCCCGCCATGAAAGGCAGCTTATAAAAAATGGTGAAGCATAAACAGGCAGGGCAGGTGTTGACGATGCAAATGAAACGGATGACAGATGGCGAGCCTCGCGATTGCTCACTGTGCAGATAATGGATGGAGGTAATCAAATTCCTCTGAGGCTTTGGGACTTTCTTCAGAACTTTCTCATCAATTGCACCATCAAACGACGCCCGTCGTCAAATACGGCGAAAAACACGCCGTTTTTTTGTCCTTAAAAAACGCCAAACTCCAGTTTTTTTGGGGACTAAAGTTTGGAGGTGCGTCATCCGTTATTCATCCGATGCAAAGATGTTGTTAAATGTCGATGTTTTTGTTGATGCTTCCGTCAGAACAAACCATCGCGTCAACAAAGCCGGCGTGCGGGCGGGGGGGCTTCCTTCATCTTCTGTGATCAACTTTCCCTCGAACCCTCGCTGCTCTCAGATCAGCAAAACAAGTACGTCGAGCGTCGTTTTCCATAATTTTCTCTGCGCAAATCGGCCTCATCAGCGTGTGACAGCCGTTTGATTTCATAGGCCTGCACTGAAGGTCAGTTTAATGGTCCATTTGTGCTCGTCTTGCTTCAGTGAAAGCTTCAAAACAAAGCCAGCGACACAATAATAAATGAGCTTTTTTTTCTTCTTCCCCTCATCCATAAAACACGCCATTAGGGACGTAACTCGTAGCTCATCTTGTTAACCATCGCTTGTTCTCGCCGATCTGCAAACTTGGCGTCTGAAGCGGAACGCCGGCGTGTCGGGCCAGACCCGGGATCTGAATCCGAGAAGCGCCTCTCGCTGTCACAACAGTGGAGAGTGGCACATTACTGCCACGACTCCCCTTCACACTCGCGGCTACGCTAACAGCTTCGAGTGTCACACATATGTCTGCGCGGGAAGCGTAGGAGAAAGTATGGCGGCGGCGCCGAGAAGTATTGCCCGATTATCACGAGTCCAAACGTGTCAGGTGATGCTACTTTCTTGCTGGTGGTATCTGGAGAACGTGATAATTGCTGGTGTGAAAATCACACGCAACAATATTGCTCATGAGAGCAGTTACAGTTAAATATCACCACTTCATGTGTTAGCATGTTAGCGTGGGTTTACTCGAGGCACTCCGGTTTCCTCCCACAGTCTGAAAACATACAGAGTTGGATCAAGAGCTCTTAATTGTTTGTATTTGTGAGTGTGTGAATGGTGTGTCTCCGTGCGTCCTGCCCTGAGTAGCTGGGACAGGCTCCGCCCCCCACTAAGAATGAGTGAACGCAGCTCATATTGTCTTTGATTATTTGGGTTTATTGTACGTTTCGCAGTAGAATTCTCGATCCCTTGAGCTCTTGAACTAAGAAACTTTTGTTTAGCAACAAGACATTGACCAGTTTAACGCTTTAGGTCAGTTTTCACGACAGTTGCAATTACACACTTATAACAGTTAAAGGTCAACTAATGTTAAAACTCGACTCTCCTGTCATGTAGTGAATGTTCTTCAAGACGCAGTAACTTCTCATCATGAACATGTTTTACACTTTATTACTTTATAAAGTTGCTCTGAAATCTGAGCGAACGAGAGGTTACGAGAGTCCATTATGATGTAATAATGGCTTCACTCCTCCTCCAGCTGTAATCACGCTTTGTTTATACAATGAGTCCCTTGGAGGTGGAGACTTCCGGGATTGATGACGCGCAGTGAGAAACCTCCGTGATGGACCAATCACAGCAGAGTGGGTGTGGTTATGGTCAACAAGATTTAATCTCCAGAAGAACAAATTGTTTTCAGTGGGCGGAGCTTAAGATCATTTTCTGATGTCAATATTTCAATGAAAAGAGAGTTTTGTACAAACACACACTGATGATACAATAGAGTCACACATCACAACAACACACACACACTGATGATACAATAGAGTCACACATCACAACAACACACACACACTGATGATACAATAGAGTCACACATCACATCACAACACACACACACACTGATGATACAATAGACTCACACATCACAACAACACACGCACACTGATGATACAATAGACTCACACATCACAACAACACACACACACTGATGATACAATAGAGTCACACATCACAACACACACACACACTGATGATACAATAGAGTCACACATCACAACAACACACACACACTGATGATACAATAGACTCACACATCACAACAACACACACACTGATGATACAATAGACTCACATATCACAACAACACACACACACTGATGATACAATAGAGTCACACATCACAACAACACACACACACTGATGATACAATAGACTCACACATCACAACAACACACACACTGATGATACAATAGAGTCACACATCACAACAACACACACACACTGATGATACAATAGAGTCACACATCACAACAACACACACACACTGATTATACAATAGAGTCACACATCACAACAACACACACACACTGATGATACAATAGAGTCACACATCACTACAACACACACACACTGATGATACAATAGAGTCACACATCACAACAACAACACACACACTGATGATACAATAGAGTCACACATCACAACAACAACACACACATATCAACACAACAGTTGAACTAATATAGTTTATCAACACGAGGCAATAGTGAGTCAGAGAAGTTTCTTCTAAGAATCTCTTCCTGACGCGATGAACAAACTTCAGGCTGTGATCGTGTGTTAAACTAACAACAGGATTATGTTCCGTCAGTACAACTGTCTTTGAAAATACTTTAATCACTTCCGCCTGCAGTGTTTGGACGAACCCGAAAACACATTTTTACGCAAATGTTCACGAAAAAAACAACAACGTGACGAGATGGAGGAACGAACAACCGAGTCGTCGTTCCAGTTCCAGATAATCTCTCGCATTCCTTCGCCAGCGTGTAAGTAAGTCCACGTGATCCAGATCCCCGGCGAAAAAACCGTCAAAAGAAAAACACAAAGCCATGCTAAATTTCTTAATGAATTCCTTTGTCTCCGACTGGCACAGATGAGCCGTGAGAGCGGCACATGTACGGCGGGCGCCACCAGCCCGTCCATGTGATGGCGCCCGTTCACGGCTGACGGCGCCGGCGCTGTCCTCGGGCGGCGGCTGCCAAGCTGCCAGTCTGCGCCGTCACACCTTGCTGCCTTTAAAGATTGCCCTGCAGAGACGAGGAGGGGGTTTACGGAGGTGCCTCGCCATTTTTTTTTTTTTAACAACGCACACCACGTCTGGCGAGAGTTTTTTTTTTAACGACTCAGGAACCCGGTGCCAAGAACTGCCCACCAGAGAGATGGAGGGCGCCAGGAGGAGGCGTGGAGATCAGTCGACATACATATAAACACACCGAGAGTCAAGTCCCTCGCACTGGCACCGGATCTGTGTGTGTGTGAGTGTGTGTGTGTGTGTGCCCACTAACCAGGATGTCAAATCCATTCATCAAGCTTTCTTATGCCACGTGAAATAGAAAGTGTGTGTGTGCATATAAGACCCTCTCACACACACACACACACGCTGGTATAATCCACACGAATGGACGGCAGAATGTAAATGAGCTGGTTATTACACGGCGACGTTCATCACGCCGAGCTGGAAAGACTTCAATGGCCCTGATGAATATGCATGCAAATTTGTTAATTAACTTAATTATTCTGCCGAAAATTCATTTGTCTTCCCAAGGACGTTTGTGCGATGATTTTAACATGTTTCCACGATTAGTCATGCGACGCCACTCAGGCTCACCTTTGCTTGGAGGCGCCGGGGAAGTCGTGTCGGGGGGGGCGGAGCCTGGAGGCAGGTAGGTGGGTCAGGTAGGGAGCCAGCTGGCAGGTCCAGAAGAACTTGACTTGACAATAATCTTGGTGGTTCTTGAAGGAGTCGGTGGATCATCAAACACAGAGATGGTTCTTTTGGTGACGCATCAGAACAAATTGAGTCGAATAAAAGAATAAAAAGTACTTTCACAGTCAGACTCACTTTGGTTCAGATGTTTTAATAAATACACACTTTGTTCGACACGTGAGTGAATGAGTTTAGGATCCGCAATAAAAAACTGTAAAAAGTATAAATAAATATATATTAAACTTAAGATACTTATATAAGATACAATATATCGTAAGTATTCTTTGGAAATCTAAAAGAAAGAAAAATAAAAGGCTCAACTTAAAATAATAACAATTAAAAACAAAAGAGTGAATGAAAAAATAATAATAATAATTGTAATCAGACTCTTTTTACTGAGTTTATACTTCATTTCCATGTTTTCACACAAAAAAGGGGTAAAAAAAAAAAAGATAAATAATTCTCAATAAAAAGTCATGATTAAAGTTAAGGTTATTTGTAAAGATTTGTCTAGACCAGGGTCACAAAACGCTTTAAACAATACACAGTTGAAATATATACTTTAAAAGATCAAGATAACACTGAGACAAACATAGGAGTCTCAGAGAATCAAGGAAAATCTCAAATAAAAGTGGTTTGGGGGGGTGGGCGTGGGGGGGTTGGGGGGGTGTGGGGGGGGGGGTTTGGGGGGGGGGGGGTGTCTCGATCGTTTGTTTGTTGTGGTTTTTTTTGTTGGTTGTTCAACAGAGATGTTTCTTGAAGGAGTCAGTAGATCATCAAACACAGATGTTTCTTGAAGGAGTCAGTAGATCATCAAACACAGATGTTTCTTGAAGGAGTCAGTAGATCATCAAACACAGAGATGGTTCCAAAGCTTAGGAGCAACAGTCTGGAAGTATTTCTCTCCTCTGGTCCGGAAGTTCAGGAACCATCAGTAGATTCTGATCCACAGACCTCAGAGCCCGAGCTGGGGTGTAAGTCTGGATCAGATCACTGATGGAAGGTCTGACCATGAATAGATCTGAAAGTAAGAACCAGAATTTTAAAATGATCCTGAAAGAAACTGGAAGCCAGTGAAGAGTTTGAAGGAGAAATGTGAGTTCTTCTACTAGAGCGGCTCAGAATTCTGGCTGCAGAGTTTAGTATGAACTGCAGGCGAGAAGATCCTTCTGGTTTAGACATGAACATAAACTGTCTGAACGACACAAACACATGGATTATAAGATCCATAGAGTGAAGGACAATCCACTCTATGTTTTGTGTATTTACTTTATTTTGATGTGTGATTAAGAAAACAACTAAAATAATATGTTTCAAAAAGGAACATTTTTCACAATCATCACTTATTTTTCTGCAGTGACAAGTTCGATGTAGTTGTATTTTATTTTGATACATTTCAAATACTTTTTTGATATTAAGCGTCAGTCGCTACACTAAAATGAAAAAAACATGTTGGTCTATAACTGTAAAATAGAACAGATTTTTTTAAATAACACAACATGAATGAGACAAAAGTCGAGACAGAGAAACAGAAAATCCGTACGTTTCAGATTTTAACGAATGGGAGAAAATCTGAATTATTAACTATTTCTCTGCTGCAAAAAGCTCGAACTCATTCACACGAGGCGCCATAATCTTTACGCCGGCAAGGCTGCGGGAAAAACAAAACAGAATTGTCCTAAACAGGAAGTACATTCTTGATCTAAATGATCTCAGTTTCAACATCAATAATCTCTGTTGATTATCTTTCATTTATTTTGAATCCAGTTGTGTAGTAAAATCTGCCTTTTTTTGTTCATGAACATGAACATTTAAGTTGGTATTCACTCAGTTGCACATGTCGAGTGAAGGCTCAGGTCTGGTGTCATGTTATGCTAACAGTTTTATACATTTGCAGCTCTTTTTATGTTTAATTCATGTGCATTCTAGCTTTGGTCCACACGGGGCGCTGTTCAGTCCGTTTGGGTGAATTTAAGTGTCTTTTTGGACGAAGATGAAGACGAAGACAACTGAGCTCCAGTCGCTACATTAAAATGAACAAACAAGTTTGTCTTTAATTTTAAAATAGAACAGATTACTCTGAAAAGAATCCCAAGAACGTGAAGTTGCTGTTGGATCAGTCCCAAGTGAGGCACAGCTCCCTCGTGCCTCTCATGTCTTTCTGCCTATTTTTGACCAAGAAATACTAAAAATCTGAAACGTTTTACACAAAATATTTTTAAAAAAAGTTGAATTATAATGAATATACATAATTTAAAACAGATTAATGTGAAATATATTGATTTATTTTATTTTTATTTCAAAGTTTGTTCGGTTTTTCCATGACTGGACACTTTTGATGGTTTATTGATATTGAACGACAAACATTAAATTGTCTGAATATCGGTTTTGATCCATTTTCTACTTGAAACCGTGTGTGTGACGCCGTCGAACCAAAACCAGCCCATCTAGTGACTTATTGTGTGTCGATAAGTTTTCATGTCGATTTGACGAAAGTGTTTACGTGGAAATCAACAATTAAACTGCAATAAAACTTGCAATAAAAGAAAAAATTGATGAGCAAGATTTAACAATGAAAAGACAATAACAACATTTTGTGCATTAGATCATGATTTTGTCTTCTTGAGTTTGACTCTCCTGGACTCGAGATCATTTTCATGTCTAAACCAGAAGGATCTTCTCGCCTGACGTTCATACAAAACTCTGCAGCCAGAATTCTGAGCCGCTCTAGTAGAAGAACTCACATTTCTCCTTCAAACTCTTCACTGGCTGCTTGTCTCTGTGTTATCTTGACCTTTTAAAGTATATATTTTATTGAGTATTGTTTTGATTGTTTAAGTGCTTTGTGACCCTGGTCTAGAAAAGACTCTACAAATATAAATGACTTACTTACTTACTTGTTCTTGACTTTTATCTACATTTAAAAGCTGGAATGGTGTTTCTACGTGAACGTATTCCAGAGCAGGAGATGTTTAAAAAAAACATCGCAGATTTGCGACCATTCATTCCTTATGGGAATTTTATCGCAGTTTTTCGCAACTTATGTCGCAAAAAAAATCCTATTCTGGTGAGAAAAATAATATCAGTGCGAGTCCGATCGAGCCGCACGTTATGATGTATTATTTGTTTGTATTTGCTCGACGGTGCGGGTCGTGAAAAGTGTCAAAAACGGATGGATGATGAATAGCAAGAAGAGCTACAGCTAATAAAAGCTAAAGTTGCTCCTGGAAGTGTCGGGTATATAAAAAAAAGGTTGATTTAGCTCCAGAGAAACGTGTTAAAGTCCATAAATCACAGGATTCCTCGACAGAATCCAAACGACATTATTCACTCGCTCCGTCACTCGCGTCGACAACATCTATGTTTGCTTTAATAAATCAGAGGATCCACCAAAAGGGCCGATAACCACCGACGCACTCCATCAAGTCCACGCCGCCGCGAGACTTTTACGGGTCGCAGCGAACCCACACGTGCCGGATCACATATGGTCCAGGTGATCATCGTTCAGGGTACGAGGAGGCGAGGAGGACGAGGCGCCCCCGGAGGAGAGGGGGAGCGGCGAGGAAGGGCCAGGGAGGGCGAAGTGGCTCCGGCTCGGCAAGAAAACAACAACAGCTGTTTAGCTGGTGGCTAAAGACAGGAGTGAACAACAACATCGTTTGCTGAGGAAAATGATCTGGGGAAAGAGATTACACTGAAGGAAAGAAACGAGGGGGCTTTGATTGTCGTTTTTGATGCAAGTCTTCAGGCGGGAGATTCTGTTTTGCTCTATAATCTCGTATAAATTCACACATATAATAGAGATAAAATAGATTGACGACGCTTGGAAAGATGTTTTATTGTGATTACCCGCCGAGAGTCGAGAACTTTTACACCAAATCATTTTAATCTATGCGACTGCGTGTTTCATATTAATATGTTTATCTCAGTGACACACACCAGAGTCTGTTCACGGACGTGTCGTCGCACCAGCGACTGCTCCGTCCTTGACTCGCGTCTGATCATCCGAGCGTGTTGTATGGTTTAGTTAATTAAGCTTAATCTACCCCCGGAGATCCCAGCGTCGCTCCAGTGGAACCAGCTCTGTTCTGGGCCCTCCACCCTCGACCCGACCAGTATATATTATATATATATATGTATACTATCATATATAGTGATAGTGTAGAAACAAGTATATATGTGTAGTATTGTCCAGTACTTGACTCTGGTGTTGTGATAGTGTAGTAACAAGTATATATGTGTAGTATTGTCAAGTACTTGACTCTGGTGTTGTGATAGTGTAGTAAACAAGTATATATGTGTAGTATTGTCTAGTACTTGACTCTGGTGTTGGATAGTGTAGTAACTATATATTGTAGTATTGTCCAGTACTTGACTCTGTTGTTGTGATAGTGTAGTAACAAGTATATATGTGTAGTATTGTCCAGTACTTGACTCTGGTGTTGTGATAGTGTAGTAACAAGTATATATGTGTAGTATTGTCCAGTACTTGACTCTGGTGTTGTGATAGTGTAGTAACAAGTATATATGTGTAGTATTGTCCAGTACTTGACTGGTGTTGTGATAGTGTAGTAACAAGTATGTATGTGTAGCATGTGTATATATATATATATATATATATATATACCACTCCGTCCTTCCATCCTCGCCTTTCAAAGCGAACTAGAGTTTTCTCTCCTCACATCTGCTGTTTATCGTCCTGAACCAAAGTTCTTTTAGCTGATGTTGTGTGTTTAGTTCAGGCTCCACGTACCAAACTGTAGATTCCAAGGTTGCCTTGACGACTCAACCCAGTCGACTAAGACAAATTTGCACTTTGTTAACAAATTTTTTTCTGTTGCATATATATATATATATATATATATATATACAGTGGGGCAAAAAAGTATTTATTCAGCCACCAATTGTGCAAGTTCTCCCACTTAAAATAATGACAGAGTCTGTAACTTTCATCACAGGTTCACTTCAACTGTGAGACAGAATGTGAAAAATCCAGGAATCCACATTGTAGGATTTTTAAAGAATTTATTTGTAAATGATGGTGGAAAATAAGTATTTGGTCACTTCAAACAAGGAAGATCTCTGGCTCTCACAGACCTGTAACTTCTTCTTTAAGAAGCTCTTCTGTCCTCCACTCCTTACCTGTATTAATGGCACCTGTTTGAAGTGGTTATCTGTATCAAAGACACCTGTCCTCAGCCTCAAACAGTCACACTGCAAACTCCACTATGACCAGAGAGCTGTGGAAGGACACCAGGAAAAGAAGTGTAGACTTGCACCAGACTGGGAAGAGTGAGTCTACAACAGGCCAGCAGCTCTGTGTGGAAAAATCAACTGTGGGAGAAATCATCAGAAAATGGAAGACATACAAGACCACTGATCATCTCCCTCGATCTGGGGCTCCACGCAAGATCTCATCCCGTGGGGTCAAAATGATCATGAGAACGGTGAGCAAAAATCCCAGAACCCCACGGGGGGACCTGGTGAATGACCTGCAGAGAGCTGGGACCAAAGTAACAAAGGTTTGCATCAGTAACTACAACGACAGGGAATCAAATCCTGCAGAGCCAGACGTGTCCCCCTGCTTAAGCCAGTGCATGTCCAGGCCTGTCTGAAGTCTGCCAGAGGACACATGGATGATACAGCAGAGGATTGGGAGAATGTCATGTGGTCAGATGAAACCAAAGTAGAACTTTTTGGTATAAACTCAACTGGTCGTGTTTGGAGGATGAAGAATACTGAGTTGCATCCCAAGAACACCAGACCTACTGTGAAGCATGGGGGTGGAAACATCATGCTTTGGGGCTGTTTTTCTGCTAAGGGGACAAGACGACTGATCCGTGTTCAGGAAAGAATGAATGGGTCATGTATGTATCGTGAGATTTTGAGCCAAAACCTCCTTCCATCAGTGAGAGCTTTGAAGATGAAACGTGGGTCCTCCAGCATGACAATGATCCCAAACACATCGCCCGGGCAACGAAGGAGTGGCTCCGTAAGAAGCATTTGAAAGTCCTGGAGTGGCCTAGCCAGTCTCCAGACCTCAACCCCACAGAAAATCTGTGGAGGGAGTTGAAAGTCTGTGTTGCTCGGCGACAAAACATCACTGCTCTCGAGAAGATCTGCATGGAGGAATGGACCAAAATACCAGCTACTGTGTGTGCAAACCTGGTGAAGACCTATAGTATCGTTTGACCTGTTATTGCCAACAAAGGTTATATTACAAAGTATTGAGTTGAATTTTTGTTATTGACCAAATACTTATTTTCCACCATAATTTACAAATAAATTATTTTATAATTTCTAAAAGTCTAAAGTGTATTTTTTTTTTTTATCTTACATCCCTAAAATCTCTGATGAGAATTGTTTTGTTATCATATTATTATTGTTATTATTGTCATCTTCACACTCACACACAATATTGTTGTTTTTTTTACAATCAAAACATTCATCTATTATATTTTCTCCCACCATTTACCTCAGTCTCAGTACATATGGTGTTAGTGATTGAATTTTAATAAAACGTATCATGTAGCTGCAGAATTAAATTGAGTTTTTAAAATCATTTTTAAACGTTTATTTAAATACATTGTGTGCCTTGAGTTCGATCGAGAGCAGCTCCTAAAGATGACGTCAGATTGACAGCGACGTCAGAAGGTCCAGCGTTGATGTTAATAACATCCATCAGGAAACACAGTAACGATCTGGTGTCACAGCAGCTCACAGATGGTGAGCCGGAGGGAAAAGAAGCTGATATAACGTTACACTCCGAGGCCCCGAAGATCAGCAAATGCACTAAATTGTGGTTTAAAAAAAAAAAAAAAGCTCATTAAGGAAACACTGTTAAAAAAACAGATTTCACACCAAGACGTGTCGATGTTTTCCTGTCAGAAGAAGAAGAAGAAGAAGAAGAAGGTTTGATCCTTCGCACCAGAAACGTGGATACGATGTAAAGATATATTTATATAAACATATGTTCACTATTTCTTCTTCAAAACCTGTCGAACTCAAGCCTGGAAATCTTAATAAACTAAATAAATATTCTTAATATTCATGTTTTCTCAAAGAGATGTCATGATGAGAAAACGACAAGAATTTTATTATTATTATCATTATTGTATTATTATTATTAAAGGATTAAAACAAATGTTGACCACAGAATGATTATATGACTATCTTATATTTCTTATCTAAAAAATCAAAATATGTATCTTTTTTCCGTACATTCTTGTTTGTTGTCATTTATTTTCATCTCTGATGTATTTTTCTTCTTTTTTTTCAAATAATAATTCATTATTAATATCTATCTTTTGCATGTTTATCCTCCTTGTTGCTATTTTTTTGGTTTTTGTTAACAATTTTTTTTCTTTCATTTGGCAATTTCTCCCTTTTTTTTCTACAAAAATACACCTTTATCTTATGTTAGTTTTCAAATGTTTTCTTGAGAATTTATCGACAGTTAAAACCTTTATATGACCTTGTTGAAGGGACTGATGTCACAACATGATCTGGATCTAATAATCCATGTGTTTGTGTCGTTTACACTATTGTAACAGTTTATTTAGTGTCTAAACCAGAAGGATCTGTCTCGCCTGCAGTTCATACTAAACTCTGCAGCCAGAATCCTGAGCCGCTCTAGTAGAAACTCAATTCTCCTCCTACTCACTTCCTACTTACGCTCTTACTCCTTTCTCCTTCAAACTTCTGCTCTCTTAAGAACTCACATTTCTCCTTCAACTCTTCACTGGCTGCTCTAGTAGAAGAACTCACATTTCTCCTTCAAACTCTTCACTGGCTGCCAGTTTCTTTCAGGATCATTTTAAAATTCTGGTTCTAACTTTCAGATCTATTCATGGTTAGACCTTCCATCAGTGATCTGATCCAGACTTACACCCCAGCTCGGGCTCTGAGGTCTGTGGATCAGAATCTACTGATGGTTCCTGAACTTCTGGACCAGAGGAGAGAAATCCTTCCAGACTGTTGCTCCGATATATACAGAGAGAGAGAGAGAAAGAGAGAGAGAGAGAGAGAGAGAGAGAGAGAGAGAGAGAGAGAGAGAGGAAGGGAGAGACAGAGAGAGAGAGAGAGAGAGAGAGAGAGAGAGAGAAAGAGAGAGAGAGAGAGAGAGGGGGGGAGAGACAGAGAAAGAGAGAGAGAGAGAGAGAGAGCTACAGAGAGAGAGGGGGAGAGAGAGAGGGATGGATGGAAGAATAGATGGATGGATGGATGGACGGACGGACGGACGGACGGACGGAAGGATGGAAGGACGGATGGATGGATGGATGGATGGATGGATGGATGGATGGATGGATGGATGGATGGATGGATGGATGGATGGATGAATAAACTCAATCAGTCACGTGTCGAACAAAGTGTGTATTTACTAAAATATCTGACACAGTAAGTGAGTCTGACTGTGAAAGTACTTTTTATTCTGATCGTCTCTGAGTCTGATCGACTTATTAAACATTCACCAAAGAAACGTCTCTATTTCAAGAACACTTTAATGTCGTTTTATGTTCCTTATCTTATCTTAAACACTGACTTCTTCAGCAGATCAACATGAATCTACGTGATTTGATTGGACCTCGTCAGATGATTGACAGGCTCGATTCAAGTTTCACGTGGAGCTACTGAGCGAAGTCGTCTCCGCTGGACACGGACGTGAAGGTCAGTCGGGTCTGCCTCGTGGGGGACGCCGGCCCCCCTCTCCCGCTCCAGCTCCGGGTCACCCTCTTCAGGTGGTTCCTGAACTTCACGCCCACCAGGACGTAGAAGACGGGGTTGAGGCAGCAGTGCGAGTACGCCAGGATCCTGCTGTAGTAGAAGGCGTAGTCCAGAGCCTGTTTGTACCGACACCTGCTTTCCAGGGTCTCCCCCTCCCTCAACCCGGGGGCGTCTCCAGGGACATCAGGAATATGACCACGTTGAAGGGACCCCAGCCCAGGAAGAAGACCACCAGCAGGCTGAAGATGAGCTTCACCGTCTTGTTGTTGCGTCTGTGCCGCGACGTCCTCAGGAGGCGACACGTGATCTGAGAGTAGCAGACGACGAAGACCAGCGCCGTCAGGAGGAAGAGCAGGTTCTGCTGGTAGATCTCCAAACGCCTCCAGAACTTGCTCTTGCTCTCGCAGCTGTTCCCCTCCAGGACGGTGGCGGCGAAGAGGGACGGCGAGGACGCCGCGACGCTCAGCGTCCAGATGAGCAGAGACACCAGGAGGCTGTGGGCCCCGGCGGCCGACACCAGCGGGGACAGGGGCCTCATCACGCCCAGGAACCTCTGGGCCGTCATGAACATGAGCAGCGCGCCGCTGCTGTTGTAGCCCACGTTGAAGACGAAGACCACGATCTTGCAGGCGGCCTCGCCCAGAGTCCAGCCGTACATGTGGTAGTAGGTCCAGAAGGGCAGGCCGGCCGTGAAGAGCAGGTCCGACACGGCCAGGTTCAGGATCAGGGCGTTGGTGAGCGAGCGCAGGTTCTCGTACTTGGCCAGGATGACCACGACCAGGTTGTTGCCCAGCAGGCTCAGGACGATGACCAGGCAGAAGAGGACCGGGGTCACGCTGGACCGGACCTCGCTGAGCTCGGTGTGGTTGCAGAACCCGACGTGACCCGTGTAGTCCTCGTAGTACTCGTCGTACATCCAGGTGGAGGAGGACGGATCTGTGGCGTTCATTTCTGCTCCAGAGTAACAATCAATGATTGCATCATGATTACATGTACAAGTCCATCAGTTCCAGTAGAAAATTGAATTTATTAGAATTTTATTAAGCATTTGATTACTTTTTGAAGACAATAAATGTCTCCATCAGAGAATATATGATGAATTTATTTATTTCTTTGTAAAAGGTAAACATTTTTAAATTATAAATATATATATATATATATATTTTTTTTAATTAATTAATTAATTTTTACACATAAAGTTGGATTTTCTAATTCCAATAATTTGAAAATACATTTTTCTAAAAACCTTAATTTTTTTATTTATAATTTAAAAAAGTTTACCTTTTTAATATCTAAATTAATTAATTAATTCATCATATATTTTCTCAGGTGAGCGTACATTTATTGAATTTAAAAATTAATTAAATGCCTTAAAAACCAACATTTCAATAAAAAAAAAGTTTGAACAATTGAAACGTTCAATGAATTATAATAAATTCAATATTCTACTGGAACTGATCGACTTCTATAGGTTAGACTTTATTGATCCCTCAGGACGTCTCCTTCGGGAAATTGTTATAATTATTATTTTTTCATTTATAGTCTTTTAAATTGAATATAAAAATGTTTATGTACTTCATCTTGTTCTTTTACATCGTCATGTGATCGTCTACGTGTCGCACGATTGGCTAAAAGTTTGATCAAGTCGCTCGGTGCTCGTTTGATGTTGTCTGCTGTAACTATTATACCAACGTTTTTATACTGAATTTAAAATACAATAAATTGAATAATATTTAATTTAGAACATTTGTTTTGCAATTATCGGAATTAGAAAATCAAACTCTGTGTGTAAAGAAAAATGAATTCATACAATTGTTTTAATTCAGTTATTAAAACATATATATGTATTAATATAGAAATTATTTATTATTATTATTAAGTTAAATAATAATTCAAAAATAAGTTACAATTCAAAGCATTTCAATATGAAATGTTAAATTCAATATTCGAGTGTCACTGATTCACTTCCATTCTAACAGCCACATAATTAATATTATTATATTGTCTATAATTAACTAAATATTTTTGTAACAGATTTTATTTGTAATTTTTTGAATTTTTGTTTGCAAACAACCAACAACCTTTTGCTTCAGTTCATCAGATCAGTGTTTAATAATGACGTCTACATTCAGCTCCCTCTGGTTAAATTTGTGCAAATAAAACAAAACCAAAACAAACATTATGCTTCGATTATAAATGAAAGAAAATATCTGACTGTACCTGACGACTCGACGTTTCCTCTTCTCTGCGCAACAAGATCCTGGAGCAGAGGCTGCAGCAGGATCTGTTGTTTCAGTATCAGCCGCACTCAGGTGAACTGAGAGTTTCAGGTCTTTGTGAAAGTGAGGTATTTACTGTCAAATACCACTTCAAGTTCCCTTTTACAAGTAGTCTTAGACACACATGTGACTCACTAACTACTGGCTTCATGTACATTAATATGTTGTTGACGTGAGTCAGAAAACTTTCATGTTAAAACAAACAGGATTGTTTTTTTATGGTGTTGTGGAAACACACTTTTATTTATTCATGAGAACAAAAATTCAATAAAAACAAGAAATAAGTGACTCATAAAATAAAGTGGAAAGTAAATTGGACAACATTTAATATTGCACACTAAGTTACAAGAATGACATAAACTAAGTATGTTGAAAACTTAAGTGAGAAAAGAGAAAGAGTAGTGAAAGAATTTAGAATAAACTGATGAAGAAACCGTTTTTCAATCAGTTTGAATGTTAATTCAAAACATGAACCACATTTTAATACACACATAACTTATTATTCCCACATTGTGGAAATGTAAGTTGTCACAGCAGTTTATGAAAAATAAACAACATTAACGCAAATTATATTAAGACATACGTAAGTACACAGTAAATTAATAAAATAAAAAACAAAAAATCGTTAATAATAATTATAATAAAGACCATAAATAATAAAATACATTATTTAATTATAATTTAATAGTTGCGCCTTTATTTCATCAATATTTCTCATTAAATCATCGTTTTATTCAAACAAAAAAATCTTCGTCTTGTTATTTTAAACACATTCCTGCTGTGTTTACTTTGCCAGAGTTCCTCAACCGAACTATGTCGTTGATGACGTCTGATAGGTCAGTTCCGCCGTCCATCAAGCGGAAGTCCCACCCACCCAGCCTAGCATGCTACTGCTAACCAGGTTTTTATAAAACGTCAGTGTGTGAAGATTTAAACGTCAAGTTCGTTTTATATTCGTGTTTCTTTTTACTAGTTTCTTCTTCTTGTCTCCCGACAGGCTGTCGTGCTTCGTGTCGCTGTTCGAGACGAGAAGTGACGGAGTCCGAGCAGGTGTTTGTCCGAATATTAGCACATATGTGTTGTTGTTGTTGTTGTTGACTTTCACTTTAACGTTTGTGTGTTTTTTTGTCTATCAAGTTCACACTTAAACGTGTCTCTGCTCACGTGGTGAACATGTTCCTTTTTTGAACGTTCGCTTCGTCAACAGCTGATCGAGCACATTTTCATAAACCTGTGTTTACATGTTGTGTTGAAGTTGTGACAACTTTGTGTCTCCGTCGTTGTTTTGTTTACCTCCGTGACGTCATCGAGACGAAGCGAGCATTAGACGAGTCGAGTTTTTTTGTTTATGTTGTTTATGTTGTTATGTTTTCTTACAGTGACAGTGTTGTGTCCTCAGGTGTGTGTCCTGCTCCACCATGGCTTCACTGGGAGATAATCAGCTCCAGAGGATCATACGAGATCTTCACGGTAATCTCCACACTTCTTCACGATGCCTTCAGGAACAATCGTCCCCCAAATGTAAAGCCCAACCTGTCGCTCATATCGAGAAGATAAATCCTTGACCCGCAGTGGTCAGTACCTGCGACGGTTCCTCCGACTCCAGAGCGGAAGAAAGGCCTTCACAAGTGGTTCTTTCAGATCCTGGTCCAGTGAAGAAGTGAAAGAAAATGTGGTTTCAAGCGGAAATGTTTTTAGTTTATTGAGGACAAAGGTTAAAAAACAAAGTGTCTCAGACTTTCAAAATAATCTTCCGATGTTTGTAGACGCTGTGCTGGAGCTGAGCAGAGAACACGCCGAGTCGGGCGAACCCATCACCGACGACTGCCCGAGCCTCCACAAGTTCTTCTACAAACTGGAATACCTGCTGCAGGTAAACCTTTAGACGCACACCTGGACACCAGCTCGCTTTGTTATCAACCTCTATCCAAGAGATACGTTTTCAAAATAAACTTATATCGCAAGGGAGTTGGTTTTGACAATTACCTTAATCCTAACCTTGATAAGTTAAGAAACTACGCAGATATGAAGTTTTTTCAGGATCAAACCTGCCAGAGAAGAAGACAGTAGGAGTTGTTGTGTTTGACAAGATACTTGTGTTGTGATGTCGAGGTTTGTGTTGGAAAAACTTTGTTTTGAAATAAGGGAAGTGACTCCAGGTTGGGTTTCAGTACCTTTATTTATTCCATGTTTATGTATAAATGAAGCTTCAATGATGAAGCAAATTAAGTTGTGTATATGTAAGTTGTGTACTTTCATTTTTATCTTGTCATATTCACGTTTTCAACCAGTTGTTGTTTTTGCTTTTTCATGTTATTTTCGGTTTGTATTTTGTTTACCCTTCCCTCAAGTATTACACAATATAGTTCATCATGTTTTTAGTGATATTTATGTTATGATTTCAGAAACTTTCATTGTCAAAGTTAACACACCACAGTGTTTTTGTCAAGTACACTACAATACTACACATATATACTTGTTACTACACTATCACAAAACCAGAGTCAAGTACTGGACAATACTACACATATATACTTGTTACTACACTATCACAACACCAGAGTCAAGTACTGGACAATACTACACATATATACTTGTTACTACACTATCA
>JACEEU010000706.1:21115027-21182527 GCA_016630915.1 Callionymus lyra
AACCAGGAAGTAAACATTTGAAATATTCTTTGATTTAATTTTATTTAAATGAAATCATTAAATGGATCATTTTGTTGTTTAAAACTAGAAACTGCCAGACGTCACTTTCAGTCTAAAAACATTTTAAATAATAAACTTATCCCTTGTGTCAGGTTATCTCAGGGTCAAGTGGACCCAAAGGAACGGGAAAAAATGTGTTTGTAGTATCCCTTGCATTGTCTCTGAGTCCAGGTCAACGGCCTCCACCGCTGTATATGTAGTTATAGAAGCCAGGGAGGCCGTTGACCTTTGACCCTGGGACGACACAAGGGTTAAGGCTGTATGTGGGTCACACTCATGGAAACAATGTGTGATCAAATGTACGTTGAATTGAAACGACTGTTTGTGTCTCAGCTGAAAACTTCTCTGGGAAAAGGACGAGCCTTCATCAGATACTCACTCGTTCACCAGAGACTCGCCGACACACTGCAGCAGTGTCTCATCAACCAGAAGGTCACCAGGTCAGATCCCACTTACACTTTTATCACCCGACTTTAAACTGAAAATCTTACATTTAACTTTCTTTTGCTCGATATTTGTTTTCTTTATTAAGATATCTTAGTTTTATCCTTATTACATTTGAATTACACGTATATAAATGAATTAATTATGATGTAAAATCAGTTTTTAAGTAAATGCAGATGTCATTTTATTTATCAATGAAGTATAACAACGAATTATTTATATACAAATAGTTTATTTATTTTTATAACCTTTATTTATGTGTTTGTTTGAATAAGCATTTCATGAAATAATATATATTCATGAGAAACGCACGACAAGGAAAAAGTTAAATATGTTTATATTTTTTTATAAACTCAAACTTCACACATGTTCAATTGTTTTGAATTGTTTATATATATATGTATATATATATATATATATATATATATATATATCCTATCAAGGAAATTAACCACAGGGGTAAAGTGCTTAATTATCGATTTAGACGTCTTAAAATGTTTTATTTATAAGTGTTTTTTTTCTAATACATTAGTCGACACCAATTATTTGTATACATATTTTAAATTTAACTAAAAATGTCAATAAATATGAAGATCATTTATAAGAAATGTACAGAAGGAAAATTCTTAAAAATGTGTTTATATATTGATTCAACCTCTCTTCTTCTTCAAACAACTTTTATTTTTTCCCTTTTCTTCCCATCCCGATTGTTGTTATTATTTTTTTCTTTTTTTTTTTGTTTTTTAAAAAACAAAAGGAAGCACTTCCGACTGAGGACGAGAGGATACAGTGAGTCCAGCAGCTTTTAAAGCTGATGTTTGGACATATTTTGGTTTGAAAACAAATGAAAGCAGTACGACTGAGGACGAGAGGAACAGTGATCCAACCGCTTTTAAAGCTGATGTTTGGACATATTTTGGTTTGAAAACAAATGAAAGCAGTTACGACTGAGGACGAGAGGATACAGTGAGTCCAGCAGCTTTTAAAGCTGATGTTTGGACATATTTTGGTTTGAAAACAAATGAAAGCAGTTACGACTGAGGACGAGGACGTGGAGAGGATACAGTGAGTCCAGCAGCTTTTAAAGCTGATGTTTGGACATATTTTGGTTTGAAAACAAATGAAAGCAGTTACGACTGAGGACGAGAGGATACAGTGAGTCAAGCAGCTTTTAAAGCTGATGTTTGGACATATTTTGGTTTGAAAACAAATGAAAGTAGTTACGACTGAGGACGAGAGTCATGTGGTCTGTAAATACTTCAGAGTCGAGTACTGCAAATACTTGTTACTACGGTATCACTATATATCACTATTTATAGTATCCTTGTATCGTGTTGCGCATCAACACACTCTTACACAACTCTAGTTCTCAAAGTTTTATTTATAAGTGTTTTTTTTCTTATACATTAGTCGACACCAATTATTTATATACATATTTTAAATTTAACTAAAAATGTCAATAAATATGAAGATCATTTATAAGAAATGTACAGAAGGAAAATTCTTAAAAATGTGTTTATAATTGATTCAACCTCTTTTTCTTCTTAAAACATTCATTATTTAATCCATTTATCATCCATGTCAATCGTTAATAATTCCCTTTTTTCATGTGTGTATAAATAAAAATGTAATTAAAAAAAAGGAGTTGAATTATAAGATATTTACCAGAAGAAAAAAAGATTTTCGACGTCTTTAAGCAATTGTTTTATCATTTATTCAATCAATAATCAATAGTTAGCATTCCAGTGTTTTAACATTGTATTTATTAACCGTCACCAGCGACTGGTACTACGCCCGCAGCCCCTTCCTGAAGTCCCACCTCACGGCCGACATCATCAACCAGCTGTACGAGCTCAACCAGATCCAGTTCGACGTGGCGGCGCGAGGCTACGATCTGGACGCCGACTGGCCGTCGTTCGCCAGGTAATGAGCGCCGGATCGTTAACGGATCCCAGAAAGAACGTGTCGTTTGAAGCACGAATTAGCCGCGGCTAATGTGACGGCGTCGTGAAGCGTCTTCAGGGACCCGACACGTGAGGAAACACTTCATTATCCGATCACCTTCCTGGCGCCGGCGCTCGCTCGTGGGTGCAGACGGCGTGTGAGCTCTGGTGCCGATCCAAGCCGTCGCCACCTCCGTCAGAATCTCGCACTTTCATGTCAGCGGTTTTTTTTTTCTGTCTTGTTTGTGAACACGACCCGCATATGTTCCAACATTCGTGGTTGAATTCATTTGATTAAGACGCTTTTATCGAGTTATTTTCTTATTCAAAGGTTTTTTTAAGCTAATCTCTTTGAAAAATTACATTAAATAATAATTATTATAGTAATAATTAATTATTATTATTATATATAAAGGTTGAATCTGTTTTATTGAATAATTATATTTGAATATTTGAAATACATGAATTCTCGTAGTTCTTTAAAGTCGATGGAACTTTCAGCCAATCATGAGACGCTCAGACGATCATGTGACGAAGTAGAATCACATGATCCAGTAGCTCGGTGCTCTGTTGGTAATGTCTGGTTTCACTTTCATAACAACATTTTTATGTTGAGTTTAAAAGGATATGAATAAAAAAAATATTTACAAAATGTACTTTTTGGAATTATTGTAATTACAATATAGAACTCTATGTGTAGAAACAATTATAAATAATGTTTTACTTTGAAAATATTTTATTATTAAAATGAAAAAAAAAACGAATTATTGAATAAAAACGAATTAAAAAAATTAAATGATAATAAAATACAATATATTTAAAGTTTCAACTTTTAAAATGTTGTTGATTGTGTTTCGTTTCAATCTGGATATAAATCAAGTTGTCGATTGTGTTGTGTTGTCGTTACAATATGATATAAATCAAGTTGTCGATTGACTTGTGTTACAATATGATATAAATCAAGTTGTGGATTGTGTTGTGTTGTTGTTACAATATGATATAAATCAAGTTGTCGATTGTGTTGTGTTGTTGTTACAATATGATATAAATCAAGTTGTCGATTGACTTGTGTTACAATATGATATAAATCAAGTTGTGGATTGTGTTGTGTTGTGTTACAATATGATATAAATCAAGTTGTGGATTGTGTTGTGTTGTGTTACAATATGATATAAATCAAGTTGTCGATTGTGTTGTGTTTCAATATGATATAAATCAAGTTGTTGATTGTGTTGTGTTGTGTTACAATATGATATAAATCAAGTTGTGGATTGTGTTGTGTTGTGTTTCAATCTGATATAAATCAAGTTGTCGATTGACTTGTGTTACAATATGATATAAATCAAGTTGTGGATTGTGTTGTGTTGTTGTTACAATATGATATAAATCAAGTTGTCGATTGACTTGTGTTACAATATGATATAAATCAAGTTGTGGATTGTGTTGTGTTGTTGTTACAATATGATATAAATCAAGTTGTCGATTGACTTGTGTTACAATATGATATAAATCAAGTTGTCGATTGACTTGTGTTACAATATGATACAAATCAAGTTGTGGATTGTGTTGTGTTGTGTTACAATATGATATAAATCAAGTTGTGGATTGTGTTGTGTTGTGTTACAATATGATATAAATCAAGTTGTCAGTTGTGTTGTGTTTGGATCTGATATAAATCAAGTTGTGGATTGACTTGTGTTTCAGGAGAACTTTAGGTTCTGGATCTTCTGCTTTCCTGTGGAAGCCTCCGAGTCGCTGCTCCAGCATCACCAGTCTGGTCAGCAACTACTCACAAGTGCAGGTATTTGAAACATCTTCCATCGTGACGCCTCAGCAACTGAACTTGAGATGAACTCACTGTGGGTTCACACCGTTTTCATGAACATCTACCCCCCCTTTACTACATTACGATGACGTTGACATGGTCAGGAAATATATAAAACTCATTGTTTCAAGTATTGAGAGAAGAAAATGAAAGATTGTTCGGAAGAATATTGAAGTGTTGAATCAATCGTGGAAACTTTACTCTTTTATTGTGTTTATTGAAAGGTTGAATCTTTTTTATTTTTATGATTAAATGAAAACATTTAAATATTTTCAAAATTAATTATAATCATTATTAACGTTATTATTCTACACATAGAGTTTGATGTCACTAGACCATGATCTACGTCGTCATGTGATCGTCTGTGCGTCGAATGATTGGGTGAAAGTTTGATCAAGTTGCTCGGTACTCGTTTGGTACTTTTATTTTAATACTTTAAAATGTATTTTAAAAGACTACCAATGAAAACATATTGAATTTAAAAATTGTATTTTTGAATTATTGTAATAATAATAATTTCAAACTGTAAAATATTATAAATGTAAACAATAATAATAATAATGTTAATAATAATAATGTAATTGTTATAATAATAATGTAATTTTTATAATAATAACGTAAATAATAATAATGTTAATAATGTAAATAATAAAAATAATAATGTTAATAATAATAATTTAATTGGTATAATAATAATGTATTTATTATAATAATAATAATAATAATAATAATGTTAATAATAATTAAAATAATAATAATAATGTTAATAATAATAATGTAATTGTTATAATAATAATGTAAATAATGTTCATAATAATGTTCATAATAATGTTAATAATAATAATTTAATTGGTATAATAATAATGTATTTATTATAATAATAATAATAATAATAATGTTAATAATAATTAAAATAATAATAATAATGTTAATAATAATAATGTAATTGTTATAATAATAATGTAATTTCTATAATAATAACGTAAATAATAATAATAATAATAATGTTAATAATGTAAATAATAAAAATAATAATGTTAATAATAATAATTTAATTGGTATAATAATAATGTATTTATTATAATAATAAAAATGTTAATAATAATTAAAATAATAATAATAATGTAATTGTTATAATAATAATGTACATAATAATAATAATAATAATATACATTTTTTAAATACAATTCTAGAGAAACCAAAATGCATTTAAATAAATAATTATAAAATAAAAGTTCCAACATTTGAAATATTAAATCCAACCTCTAGAAATTCAGATGAAAAACTTCCATTAACGGTAAAAATAGTTTTGAATAAATGAGTTTCAAACACAAACCCCAGTATCATTGAAGAGGTTCATGACAGCAGCAGGTGTTAAGCGTGTGGATCCTCAACATCACTTCTTCTTCTCGTGTCCAGCCTCAGGAGTGTCTCCCGGTGTCGGACTTCTGTCCGAGTCTTCTGGCGGATCTGGGCGAACTGTCGGAGCCGTCGTCCTGCAGCGTCGCCGAGAACCTCCGCGTGGAGCTCGACCAATCAGAGCTGCGGCAGCAGCAGCTCCTCACCCTGGTCGACGAGCTGGGACGAGAGGCGTCGGCGCTGAAGGATGTCGTGAAAGGTCTCGAGGGGAAACTGTCCAGCGCCGAAGATCAAGCGGGTCTACAGGAGGCCACCAGAGAGCGACTCGCCGCCGCCGAGAGCAGGAACATGGAGCTGATGTCCAAGTTGGACGAAGCCATGAAGGAGAAAAGTCAACAAGCGGCCAATTACTGCGACTCGGCCTGGAAGATCCAGGAAGTTCTGGACAAGCTGAAGACCGCGGAGGAGGAGAGGTTGGAGGCCAAGAGGGAGGCAGATGAACGGAGCGGACAATCCGAGCGTCTGTCGCAGGAGCTGAAGCTCCGAGAAGAAGAGTTGTCCAACTGCACCGAGGAGCTGGCGTCGGTCCGGGCGGCGGCTCAGGACGAGCGCGACCAGGCCCTGAGGCGACTCGAGGAGGTCCAGAACGCGGTGGGACGGATCCAGGGAGCGCTGACGGTGAAGGAGAAGGAGACGGGGAACCTGAGGGCCCAGCTCCAGGGTCTTCAGGGGTCCCTGGAGTGTCGGGAGCGGCAGGCGGAGGAGCTTCGCCGGCGCCTGCAGGAGGAGCGCGAGGAGATGGAGCAGGCGTGCGGCGCCCCCAACGACGTGCTGGAGATCCACGTGTCGGAGCTACGCAAGAGCCTGAAGAACCGAGAGCGAGAACTTTCCGTCAGCTCGGAGAGGGTCAAGCACTTGGAGGAGCAGCTGGAGAAGCTCAACGTGGAGCGGGAGACGTCGTGCGATCAGGCCGGCGACCTTCAGGAGATGCTCAAGAAAACCGTGAAGAAGCGTGAGGAAGGTCTTTCAGAGCTGTTGGCGGAGCTCGCGAGTGTGAGGGCCTCAGAAAAACATCTCAAGTTGATGCTGGAGTCGGCGAATCTCTGCTCAGACGACAGAGAGAAGAGACTTGTCGAGGAGAACCTGCAGCTGGAGGAGAAATATCAGAAGGTTCTTGTTCTTAAGGAAGCTTCGGAAGCTCAGATCAAGACCACAGCGCAGGACAACGCGCAGCTTCTGGAGCTCCAGTCGTCCCTCAAGAAACGTTTGGACAAAACTCAAGAGGAGCTGGACTCCATCACTGCCAGATCCTCCGTGCTGGACAGAAACCTGGCCGCGTCCCAGAGGAGCCAAGCGGAGCTGCTGGCCAAGCTCCAGGAGACCGAGGCCAAGCTCGGCGACCAGACGGAGAAGCGTGGTCTTCTGCAGGCCCGCGTGGAGCAGCTGGAGAGCAGGACGGCGGAGTCGCACGACGAGAAGGGCGCGGCGGAGAGCAACGAGAAGATGCAGAAGGTCCAGGACGAGAGCAAAGAGGCGCCGCTGAGACTGGTGATGGCCGAAGCCCAGCTGGAGCTGAACCTGCGCGAGGTCAACCGGCTCCGGGACGAGGTGGTGGAGCTGAGGGCCAAACTTCTGGCGGGATCCGAGGAGAAGATGAAGGTCCAGGCGCTCCAGGAGGTGACGGAGTCCTCGAGGGAGGACCTGCGCGTCCTGTCGGAGCAGCTGAAGTCCCAGGTGGAGGAGCTGAACCGCCGGCACGTCCACGAGATCCTGCGCTCCAGGGAGCGGGAGGAGGCCCTGGTCCGGGAGAGGGACGGAGAAGCTCTGGCCCGGGCGGGTCTGGCCGCCGAGGTCACGTCCACCAGAGACGAGCTGGACCAGCTGAAGCTCCGCTACGAGTCCCTGTGCGTGGAGAGCAGCGAGACCAGGGAGGCCCTGCACCGGGCCAACACGGAGACGGCGGAGCTGGGCGTGCACGTGTGCATGCTGACCGCCGAGAAGGAGGAGGCGCGCCTGAGGTGGGACCACCTGACCCTGAAGCTGGAGGAGCAGGAGGCCCAGGAGCTGCGGAGGTCCAGGGCTCAGGAGGAGCAGCTGCAGGAGGAGAAGACTCTCCTGGAGGAGGCCACGCTCGGCAGGACACGTCAGCTGGAGGCGGAAGAAGTTCTGAAGCAGGAGCTGAGAGGAGCCGAGGAGCTGCAGGAGAGGAGCCGCCAGGAGGTCCAGGAGCTGCGGCGCCAACTAGAGGTCGGAAGATACACTTGTTTTACAAAACTATTATAAAGAGTTTTGGAAACTGTTTGATCTAAAAAACACTGGATCACACGTTTATTATTTAATAAAATCTGTTTAAGATAAGATAAGATGAACCTTTACTGGTCACTCAGCTGGTGCCACAGCATCAGCAGCCAATTAAATAAATAAAGACAGCATGTAGTGAATCAAGTGAAGAGAATAATAAACAAATAAATAGAACAATTAACAAATGAACTAAATAACTTGTGTTTATAAACACTTTATACAAAGATAAACACAAAAAATGCACTTGAAGAAATAACACAAATATAAAGTGAACGAGAATTTCTATTTGATTTTCAGAAAGAAATATCTTTAACTTAAATTGCTTTGTGTTGTCTCAGCGTCAAGGTGAGACAACGCAAGGGATACCACAAACGCCATTTGTTTTCAGGCCTCTGGGTCACTTTGACCCTGAGAAAACACAAGGGATACCACAAAGTTACCCAAAGGCCTGAAAACAAATGTGTTTGTGGTGTCCATTGTGTTTTCTCTGGGTCAAAGTGACCTAAAGGCCTGAAAACAAATGTCTTTGTGGTATCCCTTGTGTTGTCTCAGGGTCAAAGTGAACGACCCCCATCACTGCATATGTATTTACGGAAGCCAGGGAGGCTGTTGACCTTTGACCCTGAGACAACACAAGGGGTACCACAAACACATTTGTTTTCAGTCCTTCGGGCCACTTTGACCCTGACATAACACAAGGGATACCACAAACACATTTGTTTTCGGGCCTTCGGGTCACTTTGACCCTGAGATAACACAAAATATATCCTCATAATATTTCTAACCGTATGTTAGTGTCAGTTTCATAAACATAAAGTATATTCATTTATTCTTCAATAAATCAAAAATGTCAGGTAAAATAAAATAATAAAGAAGTAAAGATACAGTTAGAGAAGAAACACTAACAATAAGAATAAGAGTTGCACAGAAATACAATCATGCTTTTATTATTTTTAGAATCCTCGCTGGCGTCATTGTTGACTCGTATCATAAAAGTAAACATAAAAATACATGTGTTTTGCTGAGTCAGCTGCTCTTACGCTTCGTTTGTACATAATAACCTTGATTGATGGACAGCAGCGTTAAAGCCTACAGTATAAAACCAGTTTATTGCTGGAGGTCGAGGCGATGATGCCGAATATAATCTCTATTACGGCTCAGCCCGGTGTTGAGTTTGCATTATTTGTGTCTCCGCGCGAGCCAAGTTGTGCGATTGTTATTATTATTGTGGTTTGTTTCTGGTTCAGACGGCGGACGCAGAGAGGCAGGAAGTGATGTCGCAGCTGGAGGCGCAGCAGCAGAGAGCGAGCGAGCGAGAGAACGAAGTGAAGACGCTGCAGGTGAGACGCTCCTGGAGACATCTTCGTGTTCTTTCTCTCACACTCTTTTTTATGTTTGAAGTCGTAGTGATGTCATGATGGAGTAACTCGTGTGATGTCATGATGGAGTAACTCGTCTGATGTCATGATGGAGTAACTCGTGTGATGTCATGATGGAGTAACTCATGTGATGTCATGATGGAGTAACTCATGTGATGTCATGATGGAGTAACTCATGTGATGTCATGATGAGAGTAACCTCGTGTGATGTCATGATGGAGTAACTCAGTGATGTCATGATGGATAATCTCGTGTGATGTCATGATGGAGTAACTGGACGTGATGTCATGATGAATCAGGTGATGTCATGATGGAGTAACTCGTGTGATGTCATGATGGAGTAACTCGTGTGATGTCATGGATGGAGTAACTCATGTGATGTCATGATGGAGTAACTCATGTGATGTCATGTGTATGGAGTAACTCGTGTGATGTCATGATGGAGTAACTCGTGTGATTCATGTGATGTCATGATGGAGTAACAACTAAGTGATGTCATGATGGAGTAATCATGTCATGATGGGTATATGTGATGTCATGATGGAGTAACTCGTGTGATGTCATGTGATGTCATGATGGAGTAACTCATGTGATGTCATGATGGAGTAACTCATGTGATGTCTCGTGTGATGTCATGATGGAGTAACTCGTGTGATGTCATGATGGAGTAACTCGTGTGATGTCATGATGGAGTAACTCATGTGATGTCATGATGGAGTAACTCGTGTGATGTCATGATGGAGTAACTCGTGTGATGTCATGATGGAGTAACTCGTGTGATGTCATGATGGAGTAACTCGTGTGATGTCATGATGGATCGTAACTCATAAGTGATGTCATGATGGAGTAACTCATGTGATGTGATGTCATGATGGAGTAACCGTGTTCATGATGGGTAACTCGTGATGTCATGATGTCATGATGTAATGATGTCAGATGATAACTCGTGTGATGTCATGATGGAGTAACTCATGTGATGTCATGATGGAGTAACTCGTGTGATGTCATGATGGAGTAACTCATGTGATGTCATGATGGAGTAACTCATGTGATTCTGATGTCATGATGGAGTAACTCATGTGATGTCATGATGGAGTAACTCGTGTGATGTCATGATGGAGTAACTCGTGTGATGTCATGATGGAGTAACTCATGTGATGTCATGATGGAGTAACTCATGTGATGTCATGATGGAGTAACATGTATGTCATGTGATGTCATGATGGAGTAATTCATGATGGAGTCGTGTGATGTCATGATGGAGTAACTCATGTGATGTCATGATGGAGTAACTCATGTGATGTCATGATGGAGTAACTCATGTGATGTCATGATGGAGTAACTCATGTGATGTCATGATGTCATGATGGAGTAACTCGTGTGATGTCATGATGGAGTAACTCATGTGATGTCATGATGGAGTAACTCATGTGATGTCATGATGGAGTAACTCATGTGATGTCATGATGGAGTAACTCATGTGATGTCATGATGGAGTAACTCATGTGATGTCATGATGGAGTAACATTGGAGTAATGTGATGTCATGATGGAGTAACTCGTGTGATGTCATGATGGAGTAACTTGTGTGATGTCATGATGGAGTAACTCATGTGATGTCATGATGGAGTAACTCATGTGATGTCATGATGGAGTAACTCATGTGATGTCATGATGGAGTAACTCGTGTGATGTCATGATGGAGTAACTGGTGATGTCCATGATGGAGTAACTCGTGTGATGTCATGATGGAGTAACTCATGTGATGTCATGATGGAGTAACTTGTGTGATGTCATGATGGAGTAACTCGTGTGATGTCATGATGGAGTAACTCGTGTGATGTCATGATGGAGTAACTCGTGTGATGTCATGATGGAGTAACTCATGTCATGATGTCATGATGGAGTAACTCGTGTGATGTCATGATGGAGTAACTCGTGTGATGTCATGATGGAGTAACTCATGTGATGTCATGATGGAGTAACTCATGTGATGTCATGATGGAGTAACTCGTGTGATGTCATGATGGAGTAACTGTGATGTCATGTGATGTCATGATGGAGTAACTCATGTGATGTCATGATGGAGCACTCATTCGTGTGATGTCATGATGGAGTAACTCATGTGATGTCATGATGGAGTAACTCATTCCTTGATGTCATGATGGAGTAACTCATGTGATGTCATGATGGAGTAACTCTATGTGATGTGTGATGTCATGATGGAGTAACTCATGTGATGTCATGATGGAGTAACTCATGTGATGTCATGATGGAGTAACTCGTGTGATGTCATGATGGAGTAACTCGTGTGATGTCATGATGGAGTAACTCGTGTGATGTCATGATGGAGTAACTCATGTGATGTCATGATGGAGTAACTCGTGTGATGTCATGATGGAGTAACTCGTGTGATGTCATGATGGAGTAACTTTAAGATGTTCCTAAAGACGTACCTGAACATGTACTTTAAGATGTACCTAAAGACGTACCTGAAGATGTACTTTAAGATGTACCTAAAGATGTACCTAAAGACGTACCTGAAGATGTACTTTAAGATGTACCTAAAGATGTACCTAAAGACGTACCTGAAGATGTACTTTAAGATGTACCTAAAGATGTACCTAAAGACGTACCTGAAGATGTACTTTAAGATGTACCTAAAGATGTACCTAAAGATGTACCTAAAGACGTACCTGAAGATGTACTTTAAGATGTACCTAAAGATGTACCTAAAGATGTACCTAAAGACGTACCTGAACATGTACTTTAAGATGTACCTAAAGACGTACCTGAAGATGTACTTTAAGATGTACCTAAAGATGTACCTGAAGATTCCGAACACGGAGTTAAAGACGCTCAGCATTAGAAACACGTCTCTGCTCCTGAAGCGACGAAACTCTTTAATCTCTGTGTGTTTTCTCTCTGTAATCATAATTCCACGGCCTCGTCTGAAATGGTGTCTCTCGTCGATCGCAGGCAGAGACGCAGAGATATTGCCGACAGATTGCGGAGAGAAACGCCCAGATGGCCGAGTCTGAAAGTCTCATCCGGCAGAAAGACGAGGAGATAATCCATCTGAGGAGGAATTCATCAAGGTGAGCTACTGTAGGCACAGCCTCGTCGAGCGTTTCCAGCAAAAACATTTGTAACGTGTGTGTTTAGTCGAGTGTGTTTGTTCGTCTTTTACTTCCTGATGGATCTTTTGTTGGCTTCACACACGGACGCTGATAAAAGCAACAGTTTGTGTCGATACTTGCCAAACATGGAGCGTTTTGTTCTTTAACCATCAGTCGCTGCAGAGTCGAATGAGTGCAGAATGAAGACGACAATAACGTATATTACTCATAGGTCGACCATAATAACCATCATCGTTGATGGAGTCGTACGAAGCGTTAACACCAAGAAGTTCCTACACAGAGTCGTTATATTCATCGCCGTGGCAACCACCAGTACGTGGACACATCCGTCTTCCAGAACCAGTGACATCATTGGTGTGGTTGTGACGTTAGAACAGTTGATTTTAGTCGATTGAGCCTTTTTTTCTCGACAAATGTAGTTCAAATAAGAATTACTTACTTACTTACTTACTTAATCATACCTTTAGTTTCCTCCGTTCAGCCACTAGATGGAGCCAGTAAACATTTAATTCAATAAAAATGTTCGGCTCAGTTATGGTCTGTGGATTGAAAAGACAACTTAAAATGACACTGAAATGCACTTTATGTTATTCAGTCGACATTTAAAGGTCATGAAAACCAAAAAATATAATCTTTTTATTACCAACTTTGACCTAACTTAATATATTGTTGAAATTATTTATATATATATATTTAGGGAGTGTATTGTCAACAATCTGGTGTTAAGACATTTATTACTATACAGAATCACAATGATATATATAGTGATGGTGTAGTAACAAGTATATATGTGTAGTATTGTCCAGTACTTGACTCTGGTGTTGTGATAGTGTAGTAACAAGTATATATGTGTAGTATTGTCCAGTACTTGACTCTGGTGTTGTGATAGTGTAGTAACAAGTATATATGTGTAGTATTGTCCAGTACTTGACTCTGGTGTTGTGATAGTGTAGTAATAAGGATATATGTGTAGTATTGTCCAGTACTTGACTCTGGTGCTGTGATAGTGTAGTAATAAGTATATATGTGTAGTATTGTCCAGTACTTGACTCTGGTGTTGTGATAGTGTAGTAACAAGTATATATGTGTAGTATTGTCCAGAACTTGACTCTGGTGTTGTGATAGTGTAGTAACAAGTATATATGTGTAGTATTGTCCAGTACTTGACTCTGGTGTTGTGATAGTGTAGTAACAAGTATATATGTGTAGTATTGTCCAGTACTTGACTCTGGTGTTGTGATAGTGTAGTAACAGCTTTATATGTGTAGTATTGTCCAGTACTTGACTCTGGTGTTGTGATAGTGTAGTAACAAGTATATATGTGTAGTATTGTCCAATACTTGACTCTGGTGTTGTGATAGTGTAGTAACAAGTATATATGTGTAGTATTGTCCAGTACTTGACTCTGGTGTTGTGATAGTGTAGTAACAAGTATATATGTGTAGTATTGTCCAGTACTTGACTCTGGTGTTGTGATAGTGTAGTAACAAGTATATATATGTAGTATTGTCCAGTACTTGACTCTGGTGTTGTTATAGTGTAGTAACAAGTATATATATATATATGTAGTATTGTCCAGTACTTGACTCTGGTGTTGTAGTATTTACAGACCACATGACTCTTGACGAAGTATCAACTGTTTCCATTTGTTTTCAAACCAAAATATGTCCAAACATCAGCTTTAAAAGCTGCTGGACTCACTGTATCCTCTCGTCCTCAGTCGTAACTTCTTTCATTTGTTTTCAAACCAAAATATGTCCAAATATCAGCTCTCAAAGCTGCTGGACTCACTGTATCCTCTCGTCCTCAGTCATCATTCTTCATTTAGCTGTGGAGGACGTAATGAATGCTGCCATCTAGAGGCCGGAATTTTCTTCTGTTGGTCTTGTTGTTAGAAACACAAAAATTAACAAACACGGTGAATGTTTGCATGTTAATTGTACATTTAAAAAAGTCTAAATGTTTTATTTTACACCAATTGATTAATATGCTGTTGAATATCAATACACTGCTAAAAAAAAAGCATTAAAATAAAGTATGGTAAAAATAATTGTATTAGTATCGGTGCAGAGTTTCTGACGCTTGTTTCACGACATAAGGATATGGTTTTATTTTGTATGTTAATTCTTTCTCAGTTGTAACTTTTCTTCATGAGATGTTTACATTTTCAACAGGAGAATAAGACACTGGAACATTAGCTCAGAGCGCCCTCTGGCGGCTGCCGGTGTAAGACAATATCGAACACTTCTACTATATAAAATGTAAACAGTAACTAACAGTAAAACAAATATGGTGCGTGTTGCTCAACTTTCTGGTCCGATCAGATCCGAAGACGCCCTGCGAGCGTCGCAGCGAGCGTGTCGGGAACTGAGCGAGAACCTGCGGCGAGTCGCTCAGGACCAGGAGAGTCTGGACCTGAAGGCGGCGGCGGAGCTGGACGACCTGTACCGCACCAAGATCAACCTGGAGGAGCGGCTGGTGGAGCTGATCAGGTGAGACCCTGGACCCTCTCTGGAGACGACGAACCTGAGCTTGGGTTCCTTCGCCTCCAGAGAGAAGGACGTTCTGTGGCAGAAGTCGGACGCGCTGGAGTTCGAGCAGAAGCTGCGAGACGAGGAGAACGAGCGCGACGTCAACTATTGCGGCGGCTGTCGCAGTCAGTTCAGCTGGTGGCTCCGCAAGCACAGCTGCAGGTGAACATATACGTCTTATACTCTTTATCTTCACCTCAAAACTCTCCTGACTTCTTCACATGTTGTTAATGTTAAAGTCTTCAACATGCAGTAGTTCGTTCATCAGGACGTCGCTCCGTTTTGAAGGTAGTACTTTATAAAGTTCTCGTCTGAAATCTCGCCGAACGAGATTACGGTTTAAATGATACATTGTGACATCACACTGGTGCAGGTGTCCTCCCCTAGAAGATCAGTTAAGAACCTACATGTTAATAAACAACATAAATATTTATGTAAACATGGTGAGAGTTACTTCTGCCTTTAGGTGTTTTTCTAATGTGTACATTAAGCTGCAAAACTTATTTGTATTATTCGTTTTTAATGTACAAAACGGGAGTTTCAGGGCTGAGTTTGAAATTAACGTGAGTCCTTGAATGCAACTTGTGTTTTTGTGACCAATCAGAGCAGAGTGGGCGTGGCTGCTCGTCCAAGACTTCTTCTCAGCCAAAACAGCGCATTTTAAGTGGGCGGGGCTTAAGCGTATTTTCTGATGTAAATATATTTATTAAATGAGAGTTTTGTGTAAAAAGAAACTGAGTATAATAGAGTTTAATAGATTTTAATAGAGTTTAATAGAGTTTAATAGAGTTTAATAGAGTATAATAGAGTATAATAGAGTATAATAGAGTTTAATAGAGTATAATAGAGTATAATAGAGTTTAATAGAGTATAATAGAGTATAATAGAGTCTAATAGAGTTTAATAGAGTATAATAGAGTATAATAGAGTTTAATAGAGTATGATAGAGTTTAATAGAGTACAATAGAGTTTAATAGAGTGTAATGGAGTTTAATAGAGTATAATAGAGTTTAATAGAGTATAATAGAGTTTAATAGAGTTTAATAGAGTATAATAGAGTATAATAGAGTATAATAGAGTCTAATAGAGTTTAATAGAGTATAATAGAGTATAATAGAGTATAATAGAGTATAATAGAGTTTAATAGAGTATAATAGAGTATAATAGAGTATAATAGAGTATAATAGAGTTTAATAGAGTTTAATAGAGTATGATAGAGTTTAATAGAGTATAATAGAGTTTAATAGAGTGTAATGGAGTTTAATAGAGTATAATAGAGTTTAATAGAGTTTAATAGAGTATGATAGAGTTTAATAGAGTTTAATAGAGTATGATAGAGTTTAATAGAGTATAATAGAGTTTAATAGAGTGTAATGGAGTATAATAGAGTATAATAGAGTATAATAGAGTATAATAGAGTATAATAGAGTATAATAGAGTTTAATAGAGTTTAATAGAGTATGATAGAGTTTAATAGGAGTATAATAGAGTTTAATAGAGTGTAATGGAGTTTAATAGAGTTTAATAGAGTATAATAGAGTTTAATAGAGTATAATAGAGTTTAATAGAGTGTAATGGAGTATAATAGAGTATAATAGAGTATAATAGAGTATAATAGAGTATAATAGAGTATAATAGAGTATAATAGAGTTTAATAGAGTGTAATGGAGTATAATAGAGTATAATAGAGTATAATAGAGTATAATAGAGTTTAATAGAGTTTAATAGAGTATGATAGAGTTTAATAGAGTATAATAGAGTTTAATAGAGTTTAATAGAGTATAATAGAGTTTAATAGAGTATAATAGAGTTTAATAGAGTGTAATGGAGTATAATAGAGTATAATAGAGTATAATAGAGTATAATAGAGTATAATAGAGTATAATAGAGTTTAATAGAGTTTAATAGAGTATGATAGAGTTTAATAGAGTATAATAGAGTTTAATAGAGTGTAATGGAGTTTAATAGAGTTTAATAGAGTATAATAGAGTTTAATAGAGTATAATAGAGTATAATAGAGTGTACTAGAGTATAATAGAGGTCCTAGAACTATTTAAGAGACCCTAACATCAGCACATTAGGTCTCCTTTAAATATGTCACAGATCCATCATCATCCAAGACTTAAACACATTTCTTCAACTGTTGCAGTACAGTATGGCATAAGCACACGGCGTAGAAACAAAGATGGCGTCCGTATCGTCGACTGTGGCCGATTGTTATCAATGTGTTTCCACGAATCTAATCTTTGTCAAGAAGAAAAATTTTTTTTTTTTTTTCCGGCGCACAAGAAGAGAAAAGAAGAAAACGTTATTCACTTCCTGTATTTTCTTTAAACTCTATGAACCAGGAAGTATATTTAAGAATCTTCAACGTCATCGATCGAACCTCGGAACGTTGTTTTTAAATAAAGAGGCGTCGTCTCACGACTGAAGAGAACTGTGTGTGTGTGTGTGTGTGTGTGTGTGTGTGTGTGTGTGTGTGTGTGTGTGTGTGTGTGTGTGTGTGTGTGTGTGTGTGTGTGTGTGTGTGTGTGTGTGTGTTCTCAGACTGTGTGGGCGTCCCTTCTGCTACTACTGCTGCAGCAACAGCGTCAGCACACAGCAGGGGGGCCACAAGGAGCGCTGCTGCACAAACTGCTACAGTCAGCACAGCGCGGTGGTAGAGCGCCACCCGCAGGAGGAGGTGCTCAGCAGCACCCCGGGAGCAACCATCGGCCATTTGTTGCACTTTGGAAAAGGTGTGTGTTGCTCTTTCTTTGTTATTTTTGTGTTTGACTTTGTGTTGCTCTTTCTTTGTTATTTTTGTGTTTGACGTTGTGTTGCTCTTTCTTTGTTATTTTTGTGTTTGACTTTGTGTTGCTCTTTCTTTGTTATTTTTGTGTTTGACGTTGTGTTGCTCTTTCTTTGTTATTTTTGTGTTTGACGTTGTGTTGCTCTTTCTTTGTTATTTTTGTGTTTGACGTTGTGTTGCTCTTTCTTTGTTATTTTTGTGTTTGACGTTGTGTTGCTCTCTCTTTGTTATTTTTGTGTTTGACATTGTGTTGCTCTCTCTTTGTTATTTTTGTGTTTGACGTTGTGTTGCTCTTTCTTTGTTATTTTTGTGTTTGACATTGTGTTGCTCTTTCTTTGTTATTTTTGTGTTTGACATTGTGTTGTTCTTTCTTTGTTATTTTTGTGTTTGACATTGTGTTGCTCTTTCTTTGTTATTTTTGTGTTTGACTTTGTGTTGCTCTTTCTTTGTTATTTTTGTGTTTGACTTTGTGTTGCTCTTTCTTTGTTATTTTTGTGTTTGACGAAATTGTGTTGCTCTTTCTTTGTTATTTTTGTGTTTGACTTTGTGTTGCTCTTTCTTTGTTATTTTTGTGTTTGACGTTGTGTTGCTCTTTCTTTGTTATTTTTGTGTTTGACGTTGTGTTGCTCTTGTCATTTTTGTGTTTGCTCTTTCTTTTTGTTATTTTTGTGTTTGACGTTGTGTTGCTCTTTGTTATTTTTTGTTTGAATTGTTTTTGTTTCTTTGTTATTTTTGAGTTTGTGTTGCTCTTTCTTTGTTATTTTTGTGTTTGACATTGTGTTGCTCTTTCTTTGTTATTTTTGTGTTTGACATTGTGTTGCTCTTTCTTTGTTATTTTTGTGTTTGACATTGTGTTGCTCTTTCTTTGTTATTTTTGTGTTTGACATTGTGTTGCTCTTTCTTTGTTATTTTTGTGTTTGCTCTTTCTTTGTTATTTTTTGTGTTTGACATTGTGTTGCTCTTTCTTTGTTATTTTTGTGTTTGACATTGTGTTGCTCTCTCTTTTGTTATTTTTGTGTTTGACATTGTGTTGCTCTTTCTTTGTTATTTTTGTGTTTGACGTTGTGTTGCTCTTTCTTTGTTATTTTTGTGTTTGACGTTGTGTTGCTCTTTCTTTGTTATTTTTGTGTTTGACATTGTGTTGCTCTCTCTTTGTTATTTTTGTGTTTGACGTTGTGTTGTTCTTTCTTTGTTATTTTTGTGTTTGACATTGTGTTGCTCTTTCTTTGTTATTTTTGTGTTTGACGTTGTGTTGCTCTTTCTTTGTTATTTTTGTGTTTGACGTTGTGTTGCTCTCTCTTCGTTATTTTTGTGTTGCCGGTGATGAGGTTGTGTGCACACGTTTGAAGGGTGTGTGTGTTTCCAGGGGCCCCTGAGGGGGACAAGCACGAGGACGGAGTCTTCGACATCATCACTGAGGAGGAGGTCAGTGGAGTCTACGACAGCGACTCCACGCTCTTCACCACCGCCAGCACTCCCGGACATGGCCAGCAGGGGTCAGCGCCGCTGTGAGTATCTCAACCCTGGCTATGGATGTCAGTAAAGAACCAATAGAGACGCTTTTTACTACAGTAGATATGATTGTTATCCTTTATAAAAAATGTGGCCAGATTTAGGGTAAACATTTGCTAATGCGAGTTACTTTTATATATCTTTGATCTTGATGTTCTTTATCTTTAGACTTAGATTGTATCATCTTGTTCTTTCTCTTTATTTCTCTCTGTCTTGTTCTTATTTTATTTTGATTATTTTTTATGAAAACTTTCTCTATTTGCTGTGGATAATTTGGAGAAAAAACAATTTCCCGAAGGAGACCTCCTGAGGGATCAATAACGTTTTACCTATACCTACCTAACCTAACCTTTTATATTTCATTTGATTGCTTTTTACATTCTTAATCTATATTTATGTGAATTTTACAAACAATTTGAATATGATGCAATAAATATAGTATTTTTTATTTGAAAAACTTAAGATGAAGTAATGAAAATGTCAAATAAAAGAAGGTAAATAACAACATATTGACAACACCACGTATTAACGTAACTGTAATTGAACAATTTCAACTATAATCAAACTATTTTCAACTATAATAAAACAATTTCAACTATAATCAAACAATTTCAACTATAATCAAACAATTTTCAACTATAATCAAACTATTTTCAACTATAATCAACAATTTCAACTATAATCAAACTATTTTCAACTGTAATCAAACAATTTTCAACTATAATCAAACAATTTTCAACTATAGTCAAAGATTTTCAACTATAATCAAACAATTTTCAACTAAAATCAAACAATTTTCAACTATAATCATCAATTTTCAACTATAATCAAACAATTTTCAACTATAATCAGACAATTTTCAACTATAATCAAACAATTTTCAACTATAATCAAACAATTTTCAACTATAATCAAACAATTTTCAACTATAATCAAACAATTTTCAACTATAATCAAACAATTTTCAACTATAATCAAACAATTTTTAACTATAATCAAACAATTTTCAACTATAATCAAACAATTTTCAACTATAATCAAACAATTTTCAACTATAATCAAACAATTTTCAACTATAATCAGACAATTTTCAACTATAATCAAACAATTTTCAACTATAATCAAACAATTTTCAACTATAATCAAACAATTTTCAACTATAATCAGACAATTTTCAACTATAATCAAACAATCTTGGTCTTATTAAAACCACGTTCAAAGTGCTGCAGTATCATTGAAGACATCAGACTTCATTAAACATCAAGACATTAAACACCATCAACATCACGTTCACATCTGTCCTGCAGCAGCAGCAGCAACAGTGCAGCAGATCTGACGTCAGACGCCGAGGACTCCAGCGCGCCGACGCAGGACGCAGAGATCGCTCTGCTCAAGTCTGGGGAGATGACGTGAGTTTATAGACATGTGTAAGATAAGATAAGATGTCACTTTATTTGATCAGATAGACTTTATTAATCCCTCTGGAGATCAAGTCCCACGGCGGGAAAGGTGGGTCGTTGAATCTCATAAATGAAATAGAAATAGAAATAAGATTAAACATCAATTCAAAATGACTCGGACGGTATGTATATGTTGTATCTGTAGGTGTTTTTAGTGCATTTTTTTGTGTTTTATTTGCTTTAATTGTATTATCTTTGTGTTTTCAACGGTTTTAATATATTTGATGTACTTTTGTACATTAACAACTACTGTTGTTTTAAGGTTCTCTGTAAATATTTAAATGAAGTTGAGTTTATTAGTATATATATATATAACGAATATATATACAGTATATATATACCAAAAAAACATTAATAATAAATGTATATATATATTCTGTATATATAGTCTATTCATATATTTACACAAACAAACAAAGTAAGAAAAGAAACCAAAACTTTTGTTTTCTTACTTTGTTCGTTCATTGTTGTTTAGTTCATCATGTCAAACATAAGCGTAAATGTAATATTATATATATATATATATATATATATATATATATAGACCTGCAGACAATGAACTTCTGTCTTTAGTTGAGATCCAGAGAAAGTTTTTAGTTTTTTTTAATGGATAAAGAAAAACAAAACTACCTAAGAATGTGTATTTGTGCATATATTTCCTGTTCTTAAGTGGCAAAATATTCATAGTTAAAAATGTTTAACACGTAATAGTCTTCTTCTACTTATCTAAAAATATATTTAAAGCTATATTCATGAGGGATCAATAAAGTTTTACCTTACCTTACCTTATTGTTGAATAGTTAGCAAGCTATTATTATTGGTGTATATTGTGTTTTTTGTATTTTTAATAGTGAATTACTTCTCTCGTGGTACTTCTCTCTTATCGGGTTAAATGATCAGAAGTTTTCGACAAAGGTTACTTTGAACTACTTCTGTATTTACTGTAAATAATCAGCATTTAAGGTTCTGTGTGAACTGATGTTTTGACTGAAGAACACGAACGTTGAGTGACGTACGTCCATGAATCCGTCCAGACTCACGTCTCACTTCACCGCGGACGACATCGCAGAGTTCGGCGACGCTCCCCGAGAACTGTTCATCAAGTCCAGCTGCTACAGCAGCGTCACCCTCGCCATGAGCCGGCCCGGACCCACGGTGGGCTGGACCTTCACCTCCGACCCCAAGAGCATCTCCTTCAGCGTGGTCTACAGGGAGAGGCGCGACGCTCCTCTGGACCAGGCCAAGGTAGGCCCTGGTCTGAGACCCTGGTCTGAGACCCTGGTCCAAGACCCTGGTCCGAGACCCTGGTCCGAGACCCTGGTCTGAGACCCTGGTCTGAGACCCTCCTCTCTGGTCTCCTCCTCAGGTCCTGATCCCGCTCACGCGCTGCAACTCCCACAAGGAGACCATGCAGGGCGAGATGAAGGTGCGGAACCCTGGAGAGTACACGCTGGTCTTCGACAACTCCTTCTCCAGGTCAGTGCAGCAACAAGTGACGTCGGCTCTGAGTCACCGAGTCCTCAGGCCTGACTCACCGGATCCTGATTGGTCGCTCGCGAGATGATCCAAAACTAACAATAGCTCCGGAGGAACAAGAACATTGACTTTTTAATGCCAGAGCTGCGAGAAAATATCCATACATGGAGAATTTTTTTAATTCATAATACTGGTAAATACAATTAAAAGTATACATATATTTACTTTAACATGTAAATATTTACAGTGTTTGTTATTAAACCTCTGGCCTCTAGTTGGCAGCAGTCATTATGTCCTCCACAGCTAAAGGAAGAATGATGACTGAGGACGAGAGGATACAATGACCAAACATGTTTGGACATATTTTGGTTTGAAAACAAATGAAAGTAGTTACGACTTCGTCAAGAGTCATGTGGTCTGTAAATACTACAACACCAGAGTCAAGTACTGGACAATACTACGCATATATACTTGTTACTACACTATCACAACACCAGAGTCAAGTACTGGACAATACTACACATATATACTTGTTACTACACTATCACAACACCAGAGTCAAGTACTGGACAATACTACACATATATACTTGTTACTACACTATCACAACACCAGAGTCAAGTACTGGACAATACTACACATATATACTTGTTACTACACTATCACAACACCAGAGTCAAGTACTGGACAATACTACACATATATACTTGTTACTACACTATCACAACACCAGAGTCAAGTACTGGACAATACTACACATATACTCTTGTTACTACACTATCACAACATCAGAGTCAAGTACTTCAGAATACTACACATATATACTTGTTACTACACTATCACAACACCAGAGTCAAGTACTGGACAATATTACACATATATACTTGTTACTACACTATCACAACACCAGAGTCAAGTACTGGACAATACTACACATATACTCTTGTTACTACACTATCACAACACCAGAGTCAAGTACTTGACAATACTACACATATATACTTGTTACTACACTATCACAACACCAGAGTCAAGTACTTCACAATATTACACATATTTACTTGTAACTACACTATTACTACACCAGAGTCAAGTACTGGACAATACTACACATATATACTTGTTACTACACTATCACAACACCAGAGTCAAGTACTGGACAATACTACACATATATACTTGTTACTACACTATCACAACACCAGAGTCAAGTACTGGAAAATACTACACATATATACTTGTTACTACACTATCACAACACCAGAGTCAAGTACTGGACAATACTACATATATATACTTGTTACTACACTATCACAACACCAGAGTCAAGTACTGGACAATACTACACATATATACTTGTTACTACACTATCAAAACACCAGAGTCAAGTACTGGACAATACTACACATACTGTATATACTTGTTACTACACTATCACAACACCAGAGTCAAGTACTGGACAATATTACACATATATTTGGGGCGTCATAGCTCAGATGGTAGAGTGGTTGCCTGCAGTCCAAAAGGTTGCAGGTTCAATCCCAGCTCCAGACAAGCTTGTGACGTTGTGTCCCTGAGCAAGACACTTTGCCCTGATTGCTCCTGATGGCAGATTCGGCGCCATGTGGTGCAGCCTACTCCCATCAGTATGTGTGAATGGCTGTCAAAGCGCTTTGTGACCCTGGTCTAGAAAGGCGCTATATAAATAGAGATTATTATTATTATTATTATATATACTTGTTACTACACTATCACAACACCAGAGTCAAGTACTGGACAATACTACACATATATACTTGTTACTACACTATCACAACACCAGAGTCAAGTACTGGACAATACTACACATATATCATATACACTTGTTACTACACTATCACAACACCAGAGTCAAGTACTGGACAATACTACACATATATACTTGTTACTACACTATCACAACACCAGAGTCAAGTACTGGACAATACTACACATATATACTTGTTACTACACTATCACAACACCAGAGTCAAGTACTGGACAATACTACACATATATACTTATGACTTAGACAATATTAGATCTAATGATGTTCATATGCTTCTCTGCTCCAGGTTCATCTCAAAGAAGGTCCAGTACCACCTGACCGTGGACCAGCCGGTGGTCTACGACGGAACCGATCAGTGACCCGTGACTCACGGTTCCTCGTCACACTGGTCACACGACGAGAGGAATTCTCATCACGCGATCGTTTAAAACTGTGTAACAGTCCTGAAGAACCTGCGTTAAAATGTTCTTTAAACTCGCGGTCGATCGGGTCTCAGGAGGTCATCGGGTCGCGTCTCGAGGTCTGACACTAGGAGCGAAAACCTGTACGAGTAGATATAGATGTTCTGGACGATGACACGCAGAGTTCTCTGAAGATGATCTTAAATCATGATTTTTAAAAAGAATCAAGTTCTCCTGATGGTTCATGTGTAAAACAAAATGGCGTCACGTGTATTTAAACATCGACAGAAACGTTGTTTCTTGACTCGACACCAGACTCCGCATGTAGAAGATTTATATTCTCGCACCTTCAGTCGTCGTCACTCATCGCTGCTGCTTCAGAGAATATTCTCGTGGTCAGAACACGAACCTGGTCTTCGTCGCTGCCTTTCTTTCCTGCTTCTGATCCCGGCGCCGCAGAAACTCAACTATGCATGATCGCGACAATATGGAGTCTTTATCTTGAAGATCCACACGTTCAGCCTCTATTTTACATATTTATATATTTATGCCGTCGTTTAAGGTGAGAACCTTCAAAATGCAGAGCAACGTTTGAGCTTTTTTTTTTTACCACGTTTCTAAATGTCGCTCCTTCATCTTCTCTTGCCTCAGCAAACGTTTTGCGAAACCATTACCAGAGAAAGAGAGAAAGAATCACTGTGTTCTATATTTGAAACTATTTTTCTTACGTCTCGAGCCAAACGTGAATCGTTGCGACGCATTTAAAGGTTTGTACGGTTTGTCGTGTGAGATTATAGATGTTTTCTCTCAGATTTGTATCCAGTTAGGATTAAATTAAGATTATGAATAAATCAAGTGTGGCATCAACGACACTTTGAACTTCTATCTTTCTTATCTTCACGGTTGTTTTGAAGGATCGTAGTCGAGAAACTTGATCAACTTTATATTAATATCTTGTCAGATTATCATTATTTGATTTAAATTAGATGAAGGTTTTTTTCAGAAGACATGTTTGTGTCTCACAATAAACACGTTTAAAAAAAATGGTCTACAAAAAGTGTGGAATGATTACTTAGCATTAGCGGTAGCATTAGCGAGTAGCATTAGCGAGTAGCATTAGCGGTAGCATTAGCGAGTAGCATTAGCGAGTAGCATATAGCTCGTTCCTCAATAATTTGGGTCAACTGGAAAAAATGTTGGATAATTAAATCACATTGTTTGTTTGTTCTTGTTGTGTACCTACTTTTGTGGGTTCAAATGTCAGCGCTGTGTTGTTATCCATGATGGTTTGTCTCCGCCCGATGCTACATGCTAGCATGTGTAGCAGCTATTGTTGTCGTGTGTCTCTTGTGCGTTCCTCAAGGTTAATGATCTCATTGTAAGTCATGTCACACACACTCACGCACACACACACACACACACACACACACACGTGTGGTGATGCTACTCGTTGTGCGTTGAATGTAAATGTGATGAAAACACTCGCACATAAATTGACATCAAATGTGTTTCTTTTCTCAAAAGAGCCGCAGGCGAAGCGTCTCACACACACACACACACACACACACACACACACACACACACCACACACAACTACACACACACTGAAGTGTCTCTCCATCATGTGTCGTGTCAGTCACACCTGGTTTATGTTCAGGTCGCGTCACAAGTAGCTGCGGGACGACGAGAGGATGATGGAGGGATGATGGAAAGAAGGGAAGATAGTGTGACCTGGTTTAAACTTCCTTCTGTAGCCATTAGCGCGACGGTGCTGCACCTGGATCGACCCGGAGAAGACGTGATCACGACACGATTCACAGGTACCTTGCACACGCCACTTTGAGCGTCGCCTACCCCTCCTTCATTGTTGGAGGTCAACTTTTGAACTCGGATGAGACACGTGTGTCCAGAAGAGGGCGCTGTTGGAACGAGATGGTAGTTGCATGTCTCTCCCTGGTTCATTTGCTCTGGAGTCTGTCCCAGCCACCCAGGGTAAGAGGCACAGACGCACCCCTCCTCCTCCCCCCACAGATCTTCTCTTCTTTTATATCTCTGTCCTTCCTCTCGTCTCCCATGATCCTCTCTGCTTCTCCGGAGCCACAAATCAGATCCGTCAAGGCGTCACAACTTTAACAAAGTCTCTAAAAAATATCCTCAACGACTCGAGTCAGAACCGGATCCGAACTCGTGGAGTCGGTTCTGCTCGTTCAGAGATGAATAATCGGCCGCTGCATTATGACCACCTGGTTCCTCGTGTTCCTGCAGCTTCTTCATGAAGAACATGTTCATCTTTGGTTTGGGTTTGGTTCGAAAAAACGCTTCAGTGGTGCGTTCAGGGACCTCAGGAATCTGAGTCGGATATGATTTAAATTGAATTAGTAGGTGTGATGCTCTGCTCGTCCACTAGTGGGAGCCGTTTTCACTGGGTAAACAATAATAATATATAATATAATAATATTTTAAAAGAAAAAAATACATTTAGATTTGAATCAGAATATTTTTTAACGAATGATAAACTTTCTACAATATGACATTTTATTTTTAATAGTAGTTAAAACATGTATAGTGTTGCAGTGCATGCTGGGAAGGATCGTCACATCATGTAACGTGTGACGTTTATTATTTAAATCAGAGATCAAGGTCGTTATCAACCGTGTTGTTCAACAAAGAAATGAAAAATAAACATTTGAATTGTAAATATACACCTTTTTAAACATCATTATTAAACTTATTATCAGTGTTTTTGTTAAGTAAGTAAGTAAGTAATTTGTATTTGTAGAGCGCTTTTGCAGACCAGGGTCACAAAGCGCTTAAACAATCAAAACAATACTCAATAAAATATATACTTTAAAGGTCAAGATAAAACCGAGACAAAAATCCCTCAACACTGGAAATGTTTTTTCTTTTTGTCTGTTGGGAAGTTTTTTTTATGTTTTTTTTCGAAGATAAATATTTTTAAAGAGAATTTTCTTTAATAATTGTATTTACTTTTGAAGTATGAAAGTTTATCAGTTCCATCGGAATATTGAAGTTCGAAATCAACATTTTAAATGTTTAATTTTTTTAAATGTTGATTTGTTTTTTCGCATTGGCTAGTTTTTTTGTGAAACAATAAATTACATTTAATAATTTCTATATTAAAAATTGCATTTGTTTTTATTTTCAATAATTTAATTTTAATTTTTAACACATACAGTTTGATGTAATAGTTCCTATAATTAAAAAATACATTTTCTAAAATCAATGTTTTGTTATTTGTAGTCTTTTTAATTCAATATAAAGATTAAACACTTTAATTAAACCAACATTTTTACATTAAATCTAAAACTACAGATGAAAAAATACTGAATTTTAAACATTCATTTTGAATGTATTGGATTTAGAATATAAAAAGTGTTTAAAATGAATTTATTTTGAATATATTAAAAGGGAAATGATAATAAATGAAAGATTATTAAACACAAACGAATCCATTTATAAACGTTCCCGTCTTTACGATCCTCCATGTCTGGAGTTTTGTGTCTCGGGGTCACGACCCCTGCAGCCGCCGGCGCCAGCGCCGACCATTGCCTTAGATTCAAGCGTAGAGTCGCGGCGGGTTCGTCCTCACGGTCGTCCATCGAGTCCCTCAGTCGTCCATCGAGTCCCTCGCTCGGCACGAGACGCTCGTCCTCCTTCCTCACGGTAAAACACAAGCCTGTTGCCATGGCAACCCCCTCTTCCCACCAAAGATCGGAGGGCTTTCCGGACCGGATCTCCACTTCCTCTCCGGGGGCCGCAACATTACGACCACCTCAAGATGATTGAGCGGGTCGGTCCAGAAGGTTCTTCCCCGAGGGTCCGGTTCTGGACACAGATGGGTTTTATTGTGAAGGAGTCGAAGATGTTTGTAGCTTCAGGGGAGAAGTTTCAGGAGGAAGATAAAGTTACAGACGTCAGACGTGAAACTTTAACGACAAAATCCCGGATGACGGTCAACGATTTTATGGAGCGACTGTTGCGTCAGAACGTCGTTAAATACGACGATGAACGATACGACACTTGAAGGGCAGATGAAGCAGAACATTTAAAATACTGTAGATATTTCCCTGATTATGTTTTTTATGATAAGAACTTTAAGCTGAGAAGTTTTTACCCTCATAAGCAAATATCGAATAAATAAAGATAATTCATTAAATTGTGAAATTTAACGATTTATTTTTTGGTTTCAAAAATATTGCAAAATGCAAAAAAGAGGGAAATAAAATATATATATTATTCTAAATGATTCTATTATGTTGTTATAATTTTTTTTTTTTTTTAATAAATTGCAGAACATAACAAACATCCAAAAACAATCATAATAATAATAATAGCAAAATGCTAATGCTAAGCTATACATTTAGTGCAGGCAGCTCGGACAGCTAAACGGTTGGCTTGTGGCCAAGAGATTGTGGGTTCAATCCCACCATCTGATGATGAGCAGGACGCGTCGCAGCCTACTCCCATCACTGTGAGATCGTGATTGACGACCATTGACGACATTTTTGTTGATTCTCTGCTCCTCATCAACCATAACAGGGCTGTGTCCCAGCTAGATAGGGTGACAGGCCGGGACACCCTGGACAGGAAGCCATCATAGCACTCGTCGTGAATCCTTGGGGGTCGAACCTCGAGTTCTCTCCGAGCTCAAGTGGTTTATGACCCCGTGAATATGCAGCTAAACTCCCATGATGCACTGCAGCTCCTCCATGGACACTTTTTCTCTTCCCAGCACGTGTTTCCATGGAGACGCTCCTGCAGCATGTGTCATTGACTTCAATTAGTGCTCGATCTGGTGACGTCACAGAGATGATGTCATGATGGAGACGTGATGATTTAAAGAAGTAGAATTATTCTCTTTTTTCTCTTTAGAAGAATTTCTTTTTTTTCTGCTCTTCTGTGGTCGCGGAGGCAGCAGCTGGAGATAAGAAGCCCAGACTTCTGTCCTTGCAACGTGTAGAAGTGTTTATCGTTGATGTGTATCACGATACAAGGATACTATATATTGATATATATGATTAGTAACAAGTATATATGTGTAGTATTGATGAGTACTTGACTCTGGTTTTGTGATAGTGTAGTAACAAGTATATATGTGTAGTATTGTCCAGTACTTGACTCTGGTGTTGTGATAGTGTAGTAACAAGTATATATGTGCAGTTTTGTCCAGTACTTGACTCTGGTGTTGTGATAGTGTAGTAACAAGTATATATGTGCAGTTTTGTCCAGTACTTGACTCTGGTGTTGTGATAGTGTAGTAACAAGTATATATGTGTAGTATTGTCCAGTACTTGACTCTGGTGTTCTGATAGTGTAGTAACAAGTATATATGTGTAGTATTGTCCAGTACTTGACTCTGGTGTTGTGATAGTGTAGTAGCAAGAATATATGTGTAGTATTGTCCAGTACTTATCTCTGGTGTTGTGATAGTGTAGTAACAAGTATATATGTGTAGTATTGTCCAGTACTTGACTCTGGTGTTGTGATAGTGTAGTAACAAGTATATATGTGTAGTATTGTCCAGTACTTGACTCTGGTGTTGTGATAGTGTAGTAACAAGTATATATGTGTAGTATTGTTCAGTACTTGACTCTGGTGTTGTGATAGTGTAGTAACAAGTATATATGTGTAGTATTGTCCAGTACTTGACTCTGGTGTTGTGATAGTGTAGTAACAAGTATATATGTGTAGTATCGTCCAGTACTTGACTCTGGTGTTGAAGTATTTACAGACCACATGACTCTTGATGACGTAGTAACTACTTTCATTTGTTTTCAAACAAAAATATGTCCAAACATCAGCTTTATAAGCTCCTGGACTCACTGTATCCTCTCGTCCTCAGTCATCATTCTTCCTCTAGCTGTGGAGGACGTAACGACTGCTGCCATCTAGAGGCCATTAGTTTGATTAAGAAGAATAAACGATCACGTGTGTTTCTAACAAGTTGAACCGAATCTAGAGATGTAGACGCACTCGTCCTTCCTTAGGAAATATACAATTTTAACATTGAACCTCTTTTTTATACAAAAGCTAACTTTAGAGTTAATCACAAGTTGACATTAAACAAAAACCTCTACAGAAGAAAAAAGTACTAGAAACAGCTTGTAGATGCACTTGTCCTTCCTTGTAATATATACAAATATTAACATCTAGAAGTTTAATTGCGACACAAAAATGAACAAATTCCGTGAATATTTTCTCGAGAATACTTTTGAATAAATCTGATCTAAAACCCACGTGATTATTATAATAATTATTAAAATATGTTTTCCCTCCAAAACTCGTCTTGACCTTGACCTTCCATCTGCGTCCATCGTGTCCAGGACCAGGTTCTTGTCTCTCGTGGTCGTGAGATTTAACCTGAGACGTTAACGGTTCAGTGTGTGTGTGTGTGTGTGTGTGTGTGGGGGGGGGTGTGTGTGTGCGTGTATATACGAGTGTGTGTGAGTGTGTGTGTGTGCGTACGAGTGTGTGTGCATGTACGAGTGTGTGTGCGTATGATCGCGTGTGTGTACGAGTGTGTGTGCGTACGATTGAGTGTATACACGAGTGTGTGTATAATAATGTATGTACGTGTGTGTGTGTGTAAGCATGTATGTGTGCACCAGTGTGTGTGTAAGTGTGTGCGAAAAGTGTTTGTACGGTGTGTGTTAGAACGATTGAGTGTATACACGAGTGTGTGTATAATAATGTATGTACGTGTGTGTGTGTGTAAGCATGTATGTGTGCACCAGTGTGTGTGTACGAGTGTATGTGCGTACGATTGAGTGTATACACGAGTGTGTGTATAATAATGTATGTACGAGTGTGTGTGTGTGTAAGCATGTATGTGTGCACCAGTGTGTGTGTAAGAGTGTGTGCGATAAAGTGTTTGTACGAGTGTGTGTGTTAGAATGTGTGTATGAGTGTTTGTTTAACAGTGTGTGTGCGAGTGCGTGTACAAGTGTGAGTACGAGTGTGTGTTTGTGTGTATGTAGGTGTGTTTTTGTCTGTGTGTGTATGAGTGTGTGTACGAGTGTGTGTACGTGTGTGTGTGTGTACGAGTGCGTGTACTAGTGCGTGTGTGTGTGTGTATATACGAGTGTGTGTGTGTGTGTGTACATGTGTGTGTGTGTATATACGAGTGTGTGTGTGTGTGTACATGTGTGTGTGTCACTGACACATCAACAGATGGTTCAGACTCGAGGGATCAAGACTCGACTTTTGCTTCACGTTGACCTTCACGTGACCTTCTTCAGGTTCATCTAAACACTCTGGTTTCCTCCCACAGTCCAGGAGAAGCTACTGATCCTTCAGTGACCACACAGTCCAGACATTTATAAAAAGTCAAATTAATTTATATTCAATATATATTTGTATTATTTATGTATATTTTAACATCTTCATCATCTTCATCATCCTCAGTCTCTGGTCATGTGACCTGACATCACCTGTGTCGTCCAATCACGGCGGATATTTCCGTCCGGGTCAGCTCCAGGTTGCCGTGGTGACGGCGCCGTGATTGAGGGTCTGTTCCTTTGATTGCTACGAAAAGCTCCGTAATCTTCGACTATTTTGAAGCTGACGTTCCGCTGGAAACCCTGAGCCCTCATTGGCTGCTGCCACAATATTTAGGAAACAAAGTCGGAAGTTTGAAGTCGGAGCCGAGACCAACAAACGCTCGCGTCTACAAAACAAAAACTTCAGCACCGTCAGCGAAAAACTGTTTTCCTCGAGTCGACGTGAAGAAGAAAAAACGATCGTGTGTTTCCGACTGAAGCTGGAGACGTAGATGCACTCGTTCTTCCTTACGAAATATACAATTTTAACATTGAAAAATAAGCAAAAACTTTAGTGTCACAAGTTGTCATTAAAACAACCGAGCTAGAGACTTAAAGTGTACGTGCACTCGTCCTTCCTTATAAAATGTCAACGTCATTAAACATGTTTGTTAGCTTAGCTCACTTTTTACATCAAACAAACAATATAAATGTAGTATTTGCAGAAAAGAAACGTACTATATGAACAATACTATTCACTTATGTAGACGTGCTTGTCCTTCCTTGTAAAATGTCAACATCATTAAACATGTTTGTTAGCTAAAGCTCACTTTTTTCATCAAACAAACAATATTAATGTAGCATTTGCAGAAAAAAAGGTATTATATGAACACTACTACTCACTTATGTAGACGTGCTTGTCCTTCCTTGTAAAATGTCAACATCATTTAACATGTTTGTAAGCTAAAGCTAACTTTTTTCATCAAACAAACAATATTAATGTAGCATTTGCAGAAAAAAAAGAAGGTATTATATGAACACTACTACTCACTTATGTAGACCTGCTTGTCCTTCCTTGTAAAATGTCAACATCATTTTACGTAAAGTTTGTTAGCTAAGCTCACTTTTTACATCAAACAAACAATATTAATGTAGCATTTGCAGAAAAGAAACGTACTATATGAACACTACTACTCACTTATGTAGACGTGCTTGTCCTTCCTTGTAAAATGTCAACATCATTTAACATGTTTGTAAGCTAAAGCTAACTTTTGACATTAAATAATCAATATGAATGTGCAGAAAAAAAATGTTGCTAACTGAACAAAACGGGTCACTTACTGTATGTAGACGTGCTTGTCCTTCTTTATAAAATGTCGACATCATTTTAAATGTCTATTTGCTAAGCTAACGTTTTACATTATATCAACAATAAATAAATTTGACAGCTGCATAAAAAAACAACTTGATAACCGGACAAAGCTAGTGACTCAGGTAGATGTGCTTCTCCTTCCTTAGAAAATAATAAAATCATTTCAAACGTCTTTTTTTTTTTTTTCAGAAGCTAACTTAAGTGTGACGATAAACAAACAAGTGTAGCATCTGCAGAAGAAAAAAACGTATTAACTGAACAAAAGGAGTCACTAATGTAGACGTGCTTGTCCTTCTTTATAAAAAGTCAACATCATTTTAGGTGTTTGAAAGCTAAGCTCACTCTTGACATTAGCTTAACAATATAAATTTGGCATCTGCAGAAAAAAAGAACTTGATAACCAAAAAAAGCGAGATACTTGTGTAGATGCACTTGTCTTTCCCTATAAAATGTCAACAATATTCCAAAAAGTGTTTTTTTACAGAAGCTTAAGTGTGACGATAAACAAACAAATGTAAACGTAGCATCTGCAGAAGAAAAAAAACAACTTGCTAACTGAACAAAAGAACTTATGTAGACGTGCTTGTCCTTCTTTATAAAATGTCAACATCATTATAAGTGTTTGTAAACTAAGCGTAACTAACTTAAATGTAAATAACGAGTAAATGATTGTGAGATATTTATATATTTGCGGAAACGGTGGTGAAGTCTGACGGTTGTTTTCGGCGCGAGATGAACCTGGAATAGAAACTTCCCGGCGAGAAAACCACGTGAGTTCGTCGCTCGTGAAACTTTAATGAAGCTCGTCTCGCCTTCGCGCTCCATGTTCGCTCGACTCGTGGAGCTGCAGCGTGATTGGCTGGAGGGTCTCATGTGGGAACCAAACAGGAAGTAGAACCAAACAGGAAGTAGAACCAAACAGGAAGTAGCACGAACCGATGTTTAGTTGTCGATTAAAAATATCTTCTGTGTCGTATAAACTTTTTTTTCTAAATGTGATGAAAATCAAGTGTTTTTTCTCCTGGAACGTGTTCAACAGTTTCTCGTCTCTTAAAAAATATCTAAATGTTAATTTGAAATCAGTTAAAAAGCGAAATAATGAGAACTTCCTGGATCAACTTTCTCGCTCGTGTTGTGCAGGCGAGTTGAACGACCACTGATCTAAGTTTGATCTTGACTTTTGTGGTCATGAAGTGTTCGGATCAGATCAAGTCCAGATCAAGTCCATGTGGAGTCCATGTGGAGTCCAGGTCGAGTCCAGGTCGAGTCCAGGTCGAGTCCAGATCGAGTCCAGATCGAGTCCAGATCGGGTCCAGATCGGGTACATGTGGAGTCCATGTGGAGTCCATGTTGAGTCCATGTGGAGTCCATGTCGAGTCCAGGTCGAGTCCAGATCGAGTCCAGGTCGAGTCCAGATCGAGTCCAGATCGAGTCCAGATCGGGTACATGTGGAGTCCATGTGGAGTCCATGTTGAGTCCATGTGGAGTCCATGTCGAGTCCAGGTCGAGTCCAGGTCGAGTCCAGGTCGAGTCCATGTCGAGTCCAGCTTGAGTCCATGTCGAGTCCAGATCGAGTCCAGCTCATGTCCAGATCGAGTCCAGCTCAAGTCCATGTCGAGTCCAGTTCGAGTCCAAATCGATTCCAGATCGAGTCCATGTCGAGTCCAGATCGAGTCCAGATCAAGTCCAGATCGAGTCCATGTCGAGTCCAGTTCGAGTCCAGATCGAGTCCAGTTCGAGTCCAGGTCGAGTCCAGGTCGAGTCCAGGTCGAGTCCAGGTCGAGTCCAGATCGAGTCCAGGTCGAGTCCAGATCGAGTCCAGATCGAGTCCAGATCGGGTACATGTGGAGTCCATGTGGAGTCCATGTGGAGTCCATGTCGAGTCCAGGTCGAGTCCAGGTCGAGTCCAGGTCGAGTCCAGGTCGAGTCCATGTCGAGTCCAGCTTGAGTCCATGTCGAGTCCAGATCGAGTCCAGCTCAAGTCCATGTCGAGTCCAGTTCGAGTCCAAATCGATTCCAGATCGAGTCCATGTCGAGTCCAGATCGAGTCCGGATCAAGTCCAGATCGAGTCCATGTTGAGTCCAGATCGAGTCCATGTCGAGTCCAGTTCGAGTCCAGATCTAGTCCAGTTCGAGTCCAGATCGAGTCCAGATCAAGTACATGTGGAGTCCATGTGGAGTCCAGGTCGAGTCCAGGTCGAGTCCAGATCGAGTCCAGATCGAGTCCAGCTCGAGTCCAGAACGAGTCCAGCTCGAGTCCAGCTCGAGTCCAGCTCGAGTCCAGGTCGAGTCCAGATCGAGTCCAGGTGGAGTCCAGATCGAGTCCAGATCGAGTCCAGGTCGAGTCCAGGTCGAGTCCAGATCGAGTCCAGGTCGAGTCCAGATCGAGTCCAGATCGAGTCCATGTCGAGTCCAGCTCGAGTCCAGCTCGAGTCCAGCTCGAGTCCAGATCGAGTCCAGATCGAGTCCAGATCGAGTCCAGATCGAGTCCAGATGGTTTTACAGTCCAGCTCACGGCGCCCCCTAGAGTGTGAAAAGAAGATAAAAAGTCAAGTCCATGTCGAGATCGAGAATTTGCTGAACCGTGTGAATCAGCAACGGTTTCCGCTTCAGGCCAAACTAGACGATCACGATCCAGAAGCTTCTCTCGTGTTCTGGAATCTGATCCCGCCCTGAGATGGATGTTGGACCATCTAAGTCTGAGGCCTGATTATGAAGGAATGAGCCTCGATGACATCATGGCGCAGATGGAAGTTCCAGCTCGAGTCCAGATCGAGTCCAGATCAAGTACATGTCGAGTCCATGTAGAGTCCATGTCGAGTCCAGGTCGAGTCCAAATCGATTCCAGATCGAGTCCATGTCGAGTCCAGATCGAGTCCAGATCAAGTCCAGATCGAGTCCATGTTGAGTCCATATCGAGTCCATGTCGAGTCCAGTTCGAGTCCAGATCGAGTCCAGTTCGAGTCCAGGTCGAGTCCAGCTCGAGTCCAGATCGAGGTCCATGATCGGGAGTCCCTTGATCGACCCATGGAATAGTTTTACAGTCCAGCTCACGGCGCCCCCTAGAGTGTGAAAAGAAGATAAAAAGTCAAGTCCATGTCGAGATCGAGAATTTGCTGAACCGTGTGAATCAGCAACAGTTTCCGCTTCAGGCCAAACTAGACGATCACGATCCAGAAGCTTCTCTCGTGTTCTGGAATCCGATCCCGCCCTGAGATGGATGTTGGACCATCTAAGTCTGAGGCCTGATTATGAAGGAATGAGCCTCGATGACATCATGGCGCAGATGGAAGTTCCAGCTCGAGTCCAGATCGAGTCCAGATCAAGTACATGTCGAGTCCATGTCGAGTCCAGGTCGAGTCCAGGTCGAGTCCAGGTCGAGTCCATGTCGAGTCCATGTCGAGTCCATGTCGAGTCCATGTCGAGTCCATGTCGAGTCCAGGTCGAGTCCAGGTCGAGTCCAGGTCGAGTCTATGTCGAGTCCATGTCGAGTCCATGTCGAGTCCAGGTCGAGTCCAGGTCGAGTCTATGTCGAGTCCAGGTCGAGTCCAGGTCGAGTCCATGTCGAGTCCATGTCGAGTCCATGTCGAGTCCAGGTCGAGTCCATGTCGAGTCCATGTCGAGTCCATGTCGAGTCCAGGTCGAGTCCAGGTCGAGTCCAGGTCGAGTCCATGTCGAGTCCATGTCGAGTCCATGTCGAGTCCAGGTCGAGTCCAGGTCGAGTCCAGGTCGAGTCCATGTCGAGTCCATGTCGAGTCCATGTCGAGTCCATGATCGAGTCCAGGTCGAGTCCAGGTCGGAGTCCATGTCGAGTCCAGTTCGAGTCCATGTCGAGTCCAGTTCGAGTCCATGTCGAGTCCATGTCGAGTCCATGTCGAGTCCATGTCGGTCCAGGTCGAGGTCCATGTCGAGTCCATGTCGAGTCCATGTCGAGTCCATGTCGAGTCCAGCTCGAGTCCATGTCGAGTCCATGTCGAGTCCAGTTCGAGTCCATGTCGAGTCCATGTCGAGTCCATGTCGAGTCCATGTCGAGTCCATGTCGAGTCCATGTCGAGTCCATGTCGAGTCCATGTCGAGTCCGAGCCTGTCAGTGTCGAGTCCAGGTCGAGTCCATGTCGAGTCCAGTCGAGTCGAGTCTATGTCGAGTCCATGTCGAGTCCAGTTCGAGTCCATGTCGAGTCCATGTCGAGTCCATGTCGAGTCCATGTCGAGTCCAGGTCGAGTCCATGTCGAGTCCAGGTCGAGTCCATGTCGAGTCCAGGTCGAGTCCATGTCGAGTCCGAGTCCAGGTCGAGTCCATGTCGAGTCCATGTCGAGTCCAGGTCATGTCGAGTCCATGTCGAGTCCATGTCGAGTCCAGTGGAGTCAGTGGAGTCCAGGTCGAGTCCATAGATCGAGTCCAGATCGAAGTACATGTGGAGTCCATGAGTCCAGGTCCAGTCCAGATCGAGTCCAGGTCCATGTCGAGTCCAGATCGAGGTCCAGCTCGAGTCCATGTCGAGTCCAGTTCGAGTCCATGTCGAGTCCAGGTCGAGTCCAGATCGAGTCCATGTCGAGTCCAGATCGAGTCCATGTCGAGTCCCGATCGAGTCTATGTCGAGTCCATGTCGAGTCCAGTTCGAGTCCATGAGTCCAGGTGAGTCCATGTCGAGTCCATGTCGAGTCACATGTCGAGTCCAGTCAGTTTCTCGTCTTTAATGTCGAGTCCATGTCGAGTTATCAAGTCAAATAACAGAACTTCCGAGACGAGTCAGTTTCGAGTCCATGTCGAGTCCAGATCGAGTTGAACGACCACTGATCTAAGTTTGACCTTGACTTTTGTGGTCATGAAGTGTTCGGAGTGAACTTCGTCCTCCATCTTGGCGAACTCTGGTTTCCTCCCAAAAACAAAGAGAGGTTTCCAGGGTGTCCCCTTTGTTGACCCATGGAATAGTTTTACAGTCCAGCTCACGGCGCCCCCTAGAGTGTGAAAAGAAGATAAAAAGTCAAGTCCATGTCGAGATCGAGAATTTGCTGAACCGTGTGAATCAGCAACAGTTTCCGCTTCAGGCCAAACTAGACGATCACGATCCAGAAGCTTCTCTCGTGTTCTGGAATCCGATCCCGCCCTGAGATGGATGTTGGACCATCTAAGTCTGAGGCCTGATTATGAAGGAATGAGCCTCGATGACATCATGGCGCAGATGGAAGTTCCAGCTCGAGTCCAGATCGAGTCCAGATCAAGTACATGTCGAGTCCATGTCGAGTCCAGGTCGAGTCCAGGTCGAGTCCAGGTCGAGTCTATGTCGAGTCTATGTCGAGTCTATGTCGAGTCCATGTCGAGTCTAGGTGGAGTCCAGGTCGAGTCCAGGTCGAGTCCAGATCGAGTCCATGTGGAGTCCATGTGGAGTCCATGTGGGGTCCAGATCGAGTCCAGATCGAGTCCAGATCGAGTCCAGATCGAGTCCAGATCCAGGTCGAGTCCAGTCCGATGTCGAGTCCATGTCGAGTCCAGGTCGAGTCCATGTCGAGTCCAGCTCGAGTCCAGATCGAGTCCAGGTCGAGTCCAGCTCGAGTCCAGGTCGAGTCCAGGTCGAGTCCAGATCGAGTCCATGTCGAGTCCATGTCGAGTCCATGTCGAGTCCAGGTCGAGTCCATGTCGAGTCCATGTCGAGTCCATGTCGAGTCCATGTCGAGTCCATGTCGAGTCCAGGTCGAGTCCATGTCGAGTCCATGTCGAGTCCAGTTCGAGTCCATGTCGAGTCCATGTCGAGTCCATGTCGAGTCCATGTCGAGTCGAGTCCAGTCGAGTCGAGTCCATGTCGAGTCCAGGTCGAGTCCATGTCGAGTCCATGTGGGAGTCCAGGTCGAGTCCAGGTCGAGTCCATGTCGAGTCCATGTCGAGTCCATGTCGAGTCCAGGTCGAGTCCATGTCGAGTCCATCGGGTCCATGTCGAGTCCATGTCGGGTCCATGTCGAGTCCAGGTCGAGTCCAGAAGAGTCCAGCTCGAGTCCAGGTCGAGTCCATGTCGAGTCCAGGTCGAGTCCAGGTCGAGTCCATGTCGAGTCCATGTCGAGTCCATGTCGAGTCCATGTCTATGTCGAGTCCAGCTCGAGTCCAGGTCGAGTCCATGTCGAGTCCATGTCGAGTCCAGGTCGAGTCCAGGTCGAGTCCAGGTCGAGTCCATGTCGAGTCCATGTCGAGTCCATGTCGAGTCCAGGTCGAGTCCATGTCGAGTCCATGTCGAGTCCATGTCGAGTCCAGCTGGAGTCCAGAACGAGTCCAGCTCGAGTCCAGATCGAGTCCAGATCAAGTACATGTGGAGTCCATGTGGAGTCCAGGTCGAGTCCAGATCGAGTCCAGGTCGAGTCCAGGTCGAGTCCAGATCGAGTCCAGATCGAGTCCAGATCGAGTCCAGATCGAGTCCAGCTCGAGTCCATGTCGAGTCCATGTCGAGTCCAGCTCGAGGTCCAGCTCGAGTCCATGTCGAGTCCATGTCGAGTCCAGGTCGAGTCCATGTCGAGTCCATGTCGAGTCCATTGTCGAGTCCATGTCGAGGTCAGTTCGAGTCCAGTTCGAGGTCCAGATCGAGTCCAGATCGGAGTCAGGTCAGAGTCGAGGTCCATCGAGTCCAGGTCGAGTCCAGATCGAGTCCATGTCGAGTCCATGTCGAGTTCATGTCGAGTCCAGGTCAGGTCGAGTCCAGTCGAGTCCATGTCGGAGTCCATGTCGGTCAGTCCATGTCGAGGCCAGGTCGAGGTCAGATCGAGTCCAGGTCGAGTCCAGCTCGAGTCCCATGTCGAGTCCCAGATCGAGCGAGTCCAGGTCGAGTCCAGGTCGAGGTCCAGATCGAGTCCAGATGAGGTCCAGATCGAGTCCAGCTCGAGTCCAGATCGAGTCCAGGACCATGTGGTTGGTCCATTCGGCGGGTCCATGTGGAGTCCATGTCGAGTCCAGTGGGGTCCGTGTCGAGTCCAGGTCGAGTCCAGATCGAGTCCATGTGAGTCCAGTCAGATCCAAATCTGAGGCCTGATCGAAGGTCCATGTCGAGGTCCATGTCGAGTCCATGTCGAGGTCAGATGGAAGGTCAGCTCCGAGTCCATGTCGAGTCCAGCTCGAGTCCAGTTCGAGGGCCCAGCTCGAGTCCAGCTCGAGTCCAGGTGGGTCCAGGTCGAGGCCAGTCGAGGTCAGAGTCGAGGTCAGTCGAGTCCATGTGGAGTCCATGTCCGGGTCCCAGGTCGAGGTCAAGATCGAGGTCCAGGTCGAGGTCCATCGACCACGAGCTAGTGGAGTCCATGTCGAGTCCATGTCGAGTCCATGTCGAGTCCATGTCGGAGTCCAGGTCGAGTCCATGTCGAGTCCAGGCTCGAGTCCATGTCGAGTCCAGATCGAGTCCATGTCGAGTCAGATCAGAGTCCATGTCGAGTCCATGATGGGGAGTCCAGGTCGAGTCAGGTCGAGTCAGTCGAGGTCCAGGTCGGAGTCCAGATCGGTCCAGATCGAGTCCATGTGGCAGTCAGGTCGAGGCCAGGTCGAGGTCCAGATCGGGCGAGTCCAGATCGGAGGTCCATGTCTCAGACAGTCGAGTCATGGTGGAGTCCATGTCGGGTCAGGTCGGGGTCAGATCGAGTCAGATCGAGTCCATCGAGGTCCAGTTCGAGTCCATGTCGAGGTCCATGTCGAGTCCATGTGAGTCCATGTCGAGTCCATGTCGAGTCCATTGGTCATTAGGTCCAGTCCATGTCGGGGTCCATGTCGAGTCCATGTGGTCATGTCAGATCGAGTCCAGATCGAGGTCCAGATCGAGTCCAAGATCGAGTCCAGGTCGAGTCCAGATCGAGTCCAGATCGGTCCAGATCGAGGTCCAGATCGAGGTCCAGATCGAGGCGGTCCAGATCGAGGTCCATGTGAGTCCAGGTCCATGTCGGGAGTCCATGTCGGAGTCCCGATCTAGTCAGTAGGAGTCCATGTCGAGTCCATGTCGAGTCCATGTCGAGTCCATGTCGAGTCCATGTCGAGTCCATGTCGAGTCCAGATCGAGTCCAGGTCGAGTCCAGGTCGAGTCCATGTGACGTCCAGCTCGAGTCCAGATCGAGTCCAGATCGAGTCCAGATCGAGTCCAGATCGAGTCCAGGTCGAGTCCATGTCGAGTCCATGTCGAGTCCATGTCGAGGTCCATGTTCGAGTCCATGTCGAGTCACGATCGAGTCATCGAGCAGGTGAGTCAGATCGAGTCCAGCTCGAAGTCCAGCTCGAGTCCAGATCGAGTGGAGTCCATGTGAGTCCCAGATCGAAGGTCAGATCGGGTCCAGATCGAAGTCCATGTCGAGTCCAGCTCGAGTCCAGATCCAAGGTCGGGAGTCCAAAGGCCGAGTCCAGATCGAGTCCCGATCTAGTCTATGTCGAGTCCATGTCGAGTCCATGTCGATTCCATGTCGAGTCCATGTCGAGTCCATGTCGAGTCCAGATCGAGTCCAGATCGAGTCCAGCTCGAGTCCAGATCGAGTCCAGATCGAGTCCAGATCGAGTCCAGATCGAGTCCAGATCGAGTCCATGTCGAGTCCATGTCGAGTCCATGTCGAGTCCATGTCGAGTCCCGATCTAGTCTATGTCGAGTCCATGTCGAGTCCATGTCGAGTCCATGTCGAGTCCATGTCGAGTCCATGTCGAGTCCATGTCGAGTCCAGATCGAGTCCAGGTCGAGTCCAGATCGAGTCCATGTCGAGTCCAGATCGAGTCCAGAACGAGTCCAGCTCGAGTCCAGCTCGAGTCCATGTCGAGTCCATGTCGAGTCCATGTCGAGTCCATGTCGAGTCCATGTCGAGTCCAGCTCGAGTCCATGTCGAGTCCATGTCGAGTCCAGATCGAGTCCATGTCGAGTCCAGATCAAGTCCATGTCGAGTCCATGTCGAGTCCATGTCGAGTCCAGGTCGAGTCCAGGTCGAGTCCAGGTCGAGTCCAGATCGAGTCCAGGTCGAGTCCATGTCGAGTCCATGTCGAGTCCATGTCGAGTCCAGATCGAGTCCAGATCGAGTCCAGATCGAGTCCATGTCGAGTCCAGCTCGAGTCCATGTCGAGTCCAGGTCGAGTCCATGTCGAGTCCATGTCGAGTCCATGTCGAGTCCAGATCTAGTCTATGTCGAGTCCATGTCGAGTCCATGTCGAGTCCATGTCGAGTCCATGTCGAGTCCAGATCGAGTCCAGATCGAGTCCAGAACGAGTCCAGCTCGAGTCCAGATCGAGTCCAGATCGAGTCCAGATCGAGTCCAGATCGAGTCCAGATCGAGTCCATGTCGAGTCCATGTCGAGTCCATGTCGAGTCCATGTCGAGTCAGAGTCCAGTCTAGTGTCGAGTCCAGGTCGAGTCCAGGTCGAGTCCAGGTCGAGTCCATGTCGAGTCCATGTGGAGTCCATGTGGAGTCCAGGTCGAGTCCAGATCGAGTCCAGGTCGAGTCCAGATCGAGTCCATGTCGAGTCCAGATCGAGTCCATGTCGAGTCCAGATCGAGTCCAGAACGAGTCCAGCTCGAGTCCAGCTCGAGTCCAGGTCGAGTCCATGTCGAGTCCATGTCGAGTCCATGTCGAGTCCATGTCGAGTCCATGTCGAGTCCATGTCGAGTCCAGATCGAGTCCAGATCGAGTCCAGATCGAGTCCATGTCGAGTCCAGCTCGAGTCCAGATCGAGTCCAGATCGAGTCCAGATCGAGTCCAGATCTAGTCTATGTCGAGTCCATGTCGAGTCCATGTCGAGTCCATGTCGAGTCCAGTGTCGAGTCCAGGTCGAGGTCCAGATCGAGTCCAGGTCGAGTCCAGCTCGAGTCCCAGATCGAGTCCAGATCGAGTCCAGATCGAGTCCAGATCGAGTCCATGTCGAGTCCATGTCGAGTCCATGTCGAGTCCATGTCGAGTCCATGTCGAGTCCATGTCGAGTCCATGTCGAGTCCATGTCGAGTCCAGATCGAGTCCAGGTCGAGTCCAGATCGAGTCAATGAGGTCAGTCCAGGTCCATCGAGTCCAGGTCGAGCGAGTCCAGCTCGAGTCCATGTCGAGTCCAGCTCGAGTCCAGCTCGAGTCCATGTCGAGTCCATGTCGAGTCTAAGTCGAGTCCAGCTCGAGTCCATGTGGAGTCCAGCTCGAGTCTAAATCGAGTCCAGCTCGAGTCCATGTGGAGTCCAGCTCGAGTCCAGATCGAGGCCAGAACAAGTCCAGCTCGAGTCCAGATCGAGTCCAGACTCGGTCCAGATCGAGTCCAGTCCTCGAGTCCAGATCGAGTCCAAATCGAGTCCATGTCGAGTCCATGTCGAGTCCATGTCGAGTCCAGCTCGAGTCCAGCTCGAGTCCATGTCGAGTCCAGCTCGAGTCCAGCTCGAGTCCAGCTCGAGTCCAGCTCGAGTCCAGATCGAGTCCAATGTCGAGTCCAGCTGGAGTCCAGATCGAGTCCAGCTCGAGTCCAAATCGAGTCCAGGTCGACAGTCGAGTCCATGTGGAGTCCAGGTCGAGTCCAGAAGTCCAGATCCAGAGTCCAGCTCGAGTCTAAATAGAGTCCAGCTCGAGTCCATGTGGAGTCCAGATCGAGTCCAGATCGAGTCCAGATCGAGTCCAGCTCGAGTCCATGTGGAGTCCAGCTCGAGTCCATGTGGAGTCCAGATCGAGTCCAGCTCGAGTCCAGATCGAGTCCAGATCGAGTCCAGCTCGAGTCCAGATCGAGTCCAGATCGAGTCCAGATCGAGTCCAGCTCGAGTCCATGTCGAGTCCAGCTCGAGTCCAGCTCGAGTCCAGCTCGAGTCCAGGTCGAGTCCAGTCCATGTCGAGTCGAGTCCAGCTCGAGTCCAGATCGAGTCCAGATCGAGTCCAGCTCGAGTCCATGTGGAGTCCAGATCGAGTCCAGCTCGAGTCCAGATCGAGTCCAGAACAAGTCCAGCTCGCTGACGAACTCGGCGCCGCAGCTGCAGCCGGAGGTCGAGCATCTGGATCCGACACGACGTGTAATTAGTCGATGACAATAATTTGCTGAACCGTGTGAATCAGCAACAGTTTCCGCTTCAGGCCAAACTAGACGATCACGATCCAGAAGCTTCTCTCGTGTTCTGGAATCCGATCCCGCCCTGTGATGGATGTTGGACCATCTAAGTCTGAGGCCTGATTATGAAGGAATGAGCCTCGATGACATCATGGCGCAGATGGAAGCTCTCAGGAACGCCTTGCCGAAACATTATGACCACCTGTGAGTCCAACAACAACCATCATCTGGTTCTCGCTGCAGGGTAATAGGTTCGACTCCCGCAGCTGCACATGTATCTGTGTGATGGAATACTTGCAGTTTTTAAATGTATCACATTTTTAATATTCTTTTACGTTCATGTGATCCTTGTGTGTCGACGACACAAGAACAGAGTCGATCAGATCCATCTTCTTTCTTTTCTTTTAAACTGTTATTTAAGGTTGACTCGCAGATTTTGGTCTTGCTTTCATTTGATTATTGTTTTTTTTCATCTTCATGTTTTTATTATCTTTATATTTCATTGAATTTTTTTCATTTATAGTTTTTTTATAATTTTGTTTCCCTTTTTTAATATTTTTTTTTCTTTTGTTTTGTTTTTTGTTTTTTTCAAACCATTTATTTTGGTTCACTTACAGATTTTAAGGGTTGGAATTTATATTATGTCTGATTATACTTATTCTACTTATACTTTTACTACAATTTCTACTAATACTAATTCTACTTATACTTGTACTACTAATTCTACTTATACTTGTACTACTAATTCTATACTAATTCTACCTATACTTTTACTACTTATTCTACTTATACTTTTACTACTAATTCTACTTATACTTGTACTACTAATTCTATACTAATTCTACCTATACTTTTACTACTTATTCTACTTATACTTTTACTACTAATTCTACTTATACTTTTACTACTAATTCTACATATACTTGTACTACTAATTCTATACTTATTCTACTTATACTTTTAATAATAATTCTACTTATACTTGTACTACTTATTCTATACTAATTCTACTTATACTTGTACTACTAATTCTATACTAATTCTACTTATACTTTTATTAATAATTCTACTTATACTTGTACTACTAATTCTATACTAATTCTACCTATACTTTTACTACTTATTCTACTTGTACTTTTACTACTAATTCTACATATACTTGTACTACTAATTCTATACTTATTCTACTTATACTTTTAATAATAATTCTACTTATACTTGTACTACTAATTCTATACTAATTCTACTTATACTTTTAATAATAATTCTACTTATACTTGTACTACTAATTCTATACTAATTCTACTTATACTTTTATTAATAATTCTACTTATACTTGTACTACTAATTCTATACTAATTCTACCTATACTTTTACTACTTATTCTACTTGTACTTTTACTACTAATTCTACATATACTTGTACTACTAATTCTATACTTATTCTACTTATACTTTTAATAATAATACTTATCTTATACTTGTACTACTAATTCTATACTAATTTTATACTTTTAATAATAATTGTACTTATACTTGTACTACTAATTCTATACTAATTCTACTTATACTTTTACTACTTATTCTACTTGTACTTTTACTACTAATTCTATACTAATTCTACCTATACTTTTAATACTTATTCTACTTGTACTTTTACTACTAATTCTACATATACTTGTACTACTAATTCTATACTTATTCTACTTATACTTTTAATAATAATTCTACTTATACTTGTACTACTAATTCTATACTAATTGTACTTATACTTTTAATAATAATTGTACTTATACTTGTACTACTAATTCTATACTAATTCTACTTATACTTGTACTACTAATTCTATACTAATTCTACTTATACTTTTAATAATAATTCTACTTATACTTGTACTACTAATTCTATACACATCTACTTAAACTTTTACTACTAATTCTACTTTTGATGTTAATAATAATTCTACTATCAATAATTATTTTCTTGACCTCCTGAAGTCAAACTTCTGCTCGACTGAAGATCTTCTTCTTCTTCTTCTTCTTCTTCTTCTTCTTCTTCTCGTCTCGAGAGGATCGATGGTCGCCGGAGTCTCTCTGCAGGAGACGAACCCGAGGACGAGGCGAGAGCGTGGCTCTGATCCCCCGCAGTGTGTTGTGCGGGCGAGTCGGTCGAGGTCGGTCGCGGCGGTGAGTCCGAGTCGTGTGGAGCCTCGTCGATACTGAAGCTGCTGCTCGTGTTTCTCAGCATCGACCGGATTCTACCGTCGTCACGACATTTCAACTTTTTTACTCAAATGTTTTTTTCTAATCATTTTAGTTTTAGTTTTGGAGAAGTTTAAATACATGTGTTTTTATAAATACGGAAAAAATCAAAGGAAAAATAAATCACACATAGAGTTTAATATTCTGATCAAAAAATTCAAAAATACATTTTTGAAATTGAATATTTTTGTCATTTATAGTCTTTTAAATTCAATATAAATTCAATTTCAAATGTTGGAACTTTCAGCCAATCGGGCGACGCGTAGCGATCATGTGACGACGTAAATCTCGTGGCTGGCTGACACTGTTGTAGCAACATTAGCACATGATGCAGTAGCTCGGTGCTCTGTTGCTTTTGTCTGGTGACTCCATCATATCAGCATATTTATATTGAATTTAAAATGCTACAAATTAAAAAAAATTCAATTTAGAAAATGTATTTTAAAATTATTGGATTCAAAATATAAAACTCAAGTGGGGAGTAAAATAAATGTATTTAAAAATATTTAAATTATTTAAAGAATAAATCGTTTAAATACACAAATTATTGAATACATGTATTTAAAAGAAATCATAATTTTTAGGTTTTTACATAAAAAAGTGAAATTCAACCGTTAACTTGTGATACACGACCACAGCTCGTAAACTACCGGACGGTGATGAAGGATCAACACAATCGACCTTCAAATGTATTCATTTGATTCATGTGTTTGCGTCAGAGTGAGACGTCTCGTCGTCGACGCACCTTCTGTAAAGTTGTGGGTTTAATTCCCCACAAGATTCTCGTCTGAAGATTCCAGGAAACCTCGTCCTCCGCTCACGTCGTTGCTCTCGATCTCTCTCTGCGTCGTTCATGCTTTGATATTTTCTCGCCTCATTGATTTATCGCTGAACCATCAAACGACGCCGACAGACGATCGATCGCGTCGAGTTACAGTCGCTCTGATCGTGACGCTCGCAGAGATCGGAGTTAAATAAACTAGTTCAAATGAATAAAACTTCTTAAAAAGAGAAACGAGGCTCACTTTAAATTCTTCTTGTGTTTGTTTGTTAGCCGATGCTAGCTAAAGCTAGTTTGCTGCAGCTGTTCTTATGAACTTTAATTTAATTTTAGGATTCATTTATTTTCTAATGTAAGGTTTTATTAAGTGTTGATGAGTTTAGACTCGACAAAAAGCAGCAAAAGTGTTTATTTTGTCTGATTAAAACCGTTTTTGTCGTCCCAACAGCTAGCTAGTGCTAATTAGCATCAGCTAACAAACAAACACGGAGCTCAAACATTTTTTACTTCTATATTTCTGCATCAAACTTTCCATATGATGCTTTAAATCGTTTTTTTTTTGTTTTTTTCATTTCTCTGCTGATATTTGACTCTATTTTTTAGAAAGTTTATTATTTATTATTATAATTATTTTAATATTGGCTTAAACAAAGAAGGTTAAAGAAGAAAATGTTCTTTTTGAATTGGGTTTTGATTGTTTTTTTTAGCAGATTTTAATTTTATTTATTTAAATTGACTTTATAATTATATTTACATTCACTTTATAAATTGTATTTCTGTTTTCCCATTTTTAATTCTAACAATATTTATTAAAGTTTTTTTGTCATTTGACAATTTCTTTAATAGTATTTTTAACTAATGTTGACGAATTTTGTATTATTTTACCAACATTAATTAAATATTTTTGTGAAAAATCCATGTAATCTGTTCATCTTTTAAACACATAAAGTGGAATAAAATAGCTCTTATTAATGTCAGGTTTAATCTCATTAGATGATATTTTCTTCTATTTTATCCACAGTTACACACATTTAAACCATCATGACATCTTTGCTCAAATTTGGTTTTCTATATACCTTTCTTATTGTACGTCAGTTTTTATCAGATTGTGTTGGTAACATTTTAATGTGTCATTATTGTGTGTTTTAACCTTTTATTATTATATATTTGATCAGGCAGGTTTAGTGTTTACATGAGTCTCTGGTGCTGAACCTGGTCAAGTGAGAAAAAAAGGCGGGAAAAAATACATGTTGACGTGACATGCTAATGCTAAATACATTTCTTGTAGCGACACCATTGTTTCACCTTCATTCTGTCCTTCTCACTTGTGTTTTCAGATGTATTTTTTTTATTAGCTGAAGGCTAATGTTAGCTAAAGGATAATGTTAGCTAAATGCTAATGTTAGCTAAAGGATAATGTTAGCTAAAGGCTAATGTTAGCCAAAGGATAATGTTAGCTAAAGGATAATGTTAGCTAAACGCTAATGTTAGCTAAAGGATAATGTTAGCTAAATGCTAATGTTAGCTAAAGGATAATGTTAGCTAAATGCTAATGTTAGCTAAAGGATAATGTTAGCTAAAGGATAATGTTAGCTTAAGGATAATGTTAGCTAAAGGCTAATGTTAGCCAAAGGATAATGTTGGCTAAAGGATAATGTTAGCTGAACGCTAATGTTAGCTAAAGGATAATGTTAGCTAGAAGTAGCAAGGTAATGTTAGCTAAAGGATAATGTTAGCTAACCAATTTGCAAGGATAATGTTAGCTAAATGCTAATGTTAGCTAAAGGCTAATGTTAGCTAAAAGCTTATGTTAGCCAAAGGATAATGTTAGCTAAAGGCTCATTTTAGCTAAAAGCTTTTTGCTAAATGGCGGTTTTTGATTATTATCAAACGTCTGTTTCAATATTTTCTCCATGACGATGTTAAAATCTTGATTTATGTTCTGACAATAAATACTAGCTAGTAATGTCAACTTTAGCATTAGCTAGCGATGGCGAACCTCGAGGAAAACACCTGAAAGACTCGATCAATCCTATTGATTTACAGCTCGATCTACGCTCAGACATCCAGGAGAGACTCGGAGTAGAACCTCTGTTCTGAGCAGCTCGTGGAGGAAGTCCCGGGACAGACCCGGACATGCTGCGAAGATGATTGTGTTGTTTTTTGTTGCTGTCCGATGGTTCTGGACTCCATGGTTCTGGACTCCATGGTTCTGGACTCCATGGTTCTGGACTCCATGGTTCTGAACCTCAGACCGTGAGTGACGCACGTCTCCGGCCGACTCAGCGCCGGTGCGATCACACCCAGCGGGGAATCGGACCCGAGACCTTCTGGAGCGTCGGCACCAGCGTCTGTAAATAGTTTCCCGTCGAGGCTGCGAGGAAGTCTGAGGACGATGACTCAGATCCAGAGAAATGTTTTAACGACTTTCTGGAACAACTTCATCATCACTTTCTTCTGCTGGATGTTAAAGAATCTTCAGTGGCTTTGAATGTTTGTGACGAATCATCGACTCCATGTCAAGGAAGTCAATGTTTTTGTTTGATCACGTTCTTTGTTGAGCTGAAAATAATGCTAAAACTAATGCTAAAGCTAGTAATGTTAGCCTTAGCATTAGCTAGCAAGCGTTTGTGAACCTCAAGGAAAACACCTGAAAGATTTGTCCTGACGTCCACGCGACACCCCGTAACATGTTCTGGCTTTAGCCTGGTTAGCTTTTTGCTAAATGGCATTTTTTGATTATTGTCTGTTTCAAATTAGCTCTATGACGATGTTAAAATCTTGATTTTATGTTCCGACCGTGAACGCTAGCTAACTACTAATGTTAGCTTTAGCATTAGCTAGCAAGCCTTTATCTTTTTATTATATTTTATTTTTTCTTAAGCGTTCGTGAACATCGAGGAAAACACCTGAAAGATGTGTCCTGACGTCCCCACGCCGACACCCCGTAACATGTTCTGGCTTTAGCCTGGTTAGCTTTTTGCTAAATGGCATTTTTTGATTATTGTCAAACGTCTGTTTCAAATTAGCTCTATGACGATGTTAAAATCTTGATTTTATGTTCCGACCGTGAACGCTAGCTAACTACTAATGTTAGCTTTAGCATTAGCTAGCAAGCATTCGTGAACATCGAGGAAAACACCTGAAAGATGTGTCCTGACGTCCACGCGACACCCCGTAACATGTTCTGGCTTTAGCCTGGTTAGCCTTTTGCTAAATGGCATTTTTTGATTATTGTCAAACGTCTGTTTCAAATTAGCTCTATGACGATGTTAAAATCTTGATTTTATGTTCCGACCGTGAACGCTAGCTAACTACTAATGTTAGCTTTAGCATTAGCTAGCAAGCGTTCGTGAACCTCGAGGAAAACACCCGAAAGATGTGTCCTGATGTCAACACGACACCCCCGTAACATGTTCTAACTTTTGCAGAGACTCTGTTTCTTTAGGTGAGAGCTGCCGAAGACATCGTTCCAAACCCTCCCGGGAGCCGAGATCTTAAGCAAGTTCAAACCGAGTTGATTGGCCGGTTCTGTTCATTTTAACTTTATCTTCCAACAACATGTTAGTAAAAAAGTTTTTGGATGTAGTTTAAAGTAAAATACATTTCAAACTTTATAACACATTTATTTCTATTTTTCAAATCAAACACACAGACAAATTTTTTCAACCATTTCAGGGGCGAAGAAGAGAAAAAAAGGCGGTAAAAAAGACATGTTTACGTGAATCATAAAGAAGCTAATACTAAATACATTCCTTGTAGCGATTGTTTAACTTTCATTCTTTCTTTCTCACTTGTGTTTTCCGATTACATTTTTTTATTAGCTGCAAGGCTAGTGTTAGCTAAAGGCTAACGTTAGCTAAAGGCTAATGTTAGCTAAAGGCTAACGTCTTAGCCTGTTTATCTTTTTGCTAAATGGCGGTTTTTGATTATTGTCAAACGCCTGTTTCAATATTTGCTCTTTGACGATGTTAAAATCTGGATTTTATGTTCCGACCGTGAACGCTAGCTAGCTAGTAATGTTAGCTTTATTATTAGCTAGCTAGCGTGTCATTCATTTTTGCATTAACCTAAATTATATTTGTTATCTTTTCCCAAACAAAAGTCTTCACTTCAACATCAGTTTATGTTCTTGTAGCCGTCAATCATCTCTGATTCTTATCTTATCTTAAACATGAAAAGACAAAATACATGAAAGTTAACTTTAATCAAGGCCGGCCATTTTAAAAGACATGGTGGACCAGATTTGGCCCCCGGTTTTTATCCGCGGTCAACCTTTTTCTTTTTTTTTTACTTTTGTTCATCTTTGAATAGTTGAGTTTTCATTCTGTGAATCAATTAAATATCAAACATTTTAATATTAGATTTGTTTTGGGTTTTTTTAAAACAAAAATACAATAAATATATATATTTTCAATACATTAAAAAATAAGTATATATTGGAATAAATTAATTAGATCTCGTCTGTTATTATGAGACAATATCAACAATAATATTGATATGAACGTATTTGTACATTTATTTAATTTTATGTGTTTTAGAGAAAATGTCCAGATTATAATTGTTTTAATCGGCTTCAGATTCATGTAAATATAAATCTTAAAATACTTTAACCTCAAATTGTTAGTAAATATATATATTTTAACTGATATAGTAATATAATATAAAACTGATGCACAAAATAAGCAGCAAAATACGTATCAAATATATATATTTCTTACACTTTTGATTTTCATTTATGTTTAATGTGACTTTAAGGGTTTTTTTAAACATCCAGTATCTTTTTTGTTTGTTTTTAAGATGATTCTTAATCCATAAAATATCATAATTAGTTCATTTTCACAGCAGGAAGTTTTTGTATAAAATAAATACACGTACAGATTAAAAATAAATAAATCATAGTTTTTTTGTCATTTATAAAAAACTGTTTGCATCTGTCGTCACATACAAACAGTACATTATTAGATATTATATTATATATATTATTATTCATCTTTAAAAATATATACTTTATATATAAAAACACGACAATATTTCGACACGTTTACCTCGTTTTCACATCAAACCGTCACTCAGAGTCACCATCCTGCTCTCGCTATCTCGCTTAAATGGTCAGATGTTCGAATCCCTCACGCACACGCACGCGCGCGCGCACGCTCCCTCCTCCTCCTCCACATCTCTGCAGCATCATCTCAGTCTTCGTGCCGCAGCAGCAACACACGCGCGTGTCTTCAGGAGCTTCACAAAAACACCTGAACCTGAACCTACCACGACCTTCAGGACCTTCAGCACCTTCAGGAGCGTGATGCCTTCACGTGCACAGCTGCGACACCATTACGCATCGGTGAGTTGCGTCTCCACTTCTTCTCCTCCTTCTGTTTCTTCTCCTTCTTTTCTTCTCCTTCTTCTCCTCCATTTATTGCTTCTTCTCCTCCGCGAGGATTGCGCTTGTTTTTGCACAAACCTCTTCGCGTGCGCGATGGATTCCCGGTCGCTGCCGCGGTTGATGAGCAAGGTCACGCGCACGAGGTTGCGGAATTTAAACGTGTTTCTGGACCGAGGACGGTGCCTGTCAATCATTCGTGCACGTGAAGGGTCTCGATGCTCCGCGCGCCCCCGACGCTGCTGGAGGAACATGGCTGCTCCTGAAGGTCTGAACTTCATGAATCATCTGCGCTCGTTCTTCTCTGCTCGAAGAACGTTGAGCTGCTGACAGTGATTGACAGCTGAGACGCATATGCTAGTGACGTCACGTGACAGTGTCGCTTATAGAAAATCTTTGTGTCTCTTAAATACATGTGTTGGTTCTTCTTCAAGATCATCTACTGACATCTACTGACATCTACTGACATCTACTGACATCTACTGACATCTACTGACATCTACTGACATCTACTGCAGCTCAGACTGTAGGACACGAGATGTTCCTGAGCCATAAAACAGGAGGAGAATTAAATTAAATTAAAATAGTGAAAAGTTAAATATACTACAGATCACGGTACAAGGATATATAGTGATAGTGTAGTAACAAGTATATATATGTGTAGTATTGTCCAGTACTTGACTCTGGTGTTGTGATAGTGTAGTAACAGGTATATATGTGTAGTATTGTCCAGTACTTGACTCTGGTGTTGTGATAGTGTAGTAACAAGTATATATGTGTAGTATTGTCCAGTACTTGACTCTGGTGTTGTGATAGTGTAGTAACAAGTATATATGTGTAGTATTGTCCAGTACTTGACTCTGGTGTTGTGATAGTGTAGTAACAAGTATATATGTGTAGTATTGTCCAGTACTTGACTCTGGTGTTGTGATAGTGTAGTAACAAGTATATATGTGTAGTATTGTCCAGTACTTGACTCTGGTGTTGTGATAGTGTAGTAACAAGTATATATGTGTAGTATTGTCCAGTACTTGACTCTGGTGTTGTGATAGTGTAGTAACAAGTATATATGTGTAGTATTGTCCAGTACTTGACTCTGGTGTTGTGATAGTGTAGTAACAAGTATATATGTGTAGTATTGTCCAGTACTTGACTCTGGTGTTGTGATAGTGTAGTAACAAGTATATATGTGTAGTATTGTCCAGTACTTGACTCTGGTGTTGTGATAGTGTAGTAACAAGGATATATGTGTAGTATTGTCCAGTACTTGACCCTGGTGTTGTGATAGTGTAGTAACAAGTATATATGTGTAGTATTGTCCAGTACTTGACTCTGGTGTTGTGATAGCGTAGTAACAAGTATATATGTGTAGTATTGTCCAGTACTTGACTCTGGTGTTGTGATAGTGTAGTAACAAGGATGTATGTGTAGTATTGTCCAGTACTTGACTCTGGTGTTGTGATAGTGTAGTAACAAGGATATATGTGTAGTATTGTCCAGTACTTGACTCTGGTGTTGTGATAGTGTAGTAACAAGGATATATGTGTAGTATTGTCCAGTACTTGACTCTGGTGTTGTGATAGTGTAGTAACAAGGATATATGTGTAGTATTGTCCAGTACTTGACTCTGGTGTTGTGATAGTGTAGTAACAAGTATATATGTGTAGTATTGTCCAGTACTTGACTCTGGTGTTGTGATAGTGTAGTAACAAGTATATATGTGTAGTATTGTCCAGTACTTGACTCTGGTGTTGAGATAGTGTAGTAACAAGTATATATGTGTAGTATTGTCCAGTACTTGACTCTGGTGTTGAGATAGTGTAGTAACAAGGATATATGTGTAGTATTGTCCAGTACTTGACTCTGGTGTTGTGATAGTGTAGTAACAAGTATATGTGTGTAGTATTGTCCAGTACTTGACTCTGGTGTTGAGATACTGTAGTAACAAGTATATATGTGTAGTATTGTCCAGTACTTGACTCTGGTGTTGTGATAGTGTAGTAACAAGTATATATGTGTAGTATTGTCACTAGAGTCACTGTATCCTCTCGTCCTCAGTCATCGCAGGATTTGAATTGTTACCTTAGCTGCGGAGGATGTAATGACTGCTGCCCTCTAGTAGTGAGTGTAATCGCTACATAAAAATGAACAAAAGCCTTGAATATTTTGAATTTTAACAGTAAATCTTTTCATTTATTTTGAAAACATACACTTTATTGACATTTAAACTATAAAAGAATAATGTTATTGGATGTTTATAAGGTTTGAAAGACAAAAAAAGACAAATTAAATATAATTTACGTTAATAAATAATCGATACAGAGCTGTTGTATTATGAAAAACAAATATTGTGATAGTTTATCAATATTTTCTCATAGACCTGAAGCTAAATATGCTAAAACTATTATTTGACTAAAGACAAAGGTCCTAAAAAAATACTTTAATCATATTTGCAGTTCAACTAGTATTGAATAACAAAAATAAACATAAATGTGTTATTTATATCTTTACATTTTTACTCTTTCACATGAAAAAATCAGAAGTTTAACTCGAAATTGTTGTTTTTTTATCTCCGTAAATCAGTTATTGTGTCGACAACGTTGATTAAACTCGTTCGTCACTCGTCACAGAAACACCGTCGTCGTGACGATAAAACCTTCATCTTTCATTCAAATAATCTCTTGTTCAATCCAAAGTAAACAACATGAAGTGTGTATTTGTGTGACTCAAAATCTAAACAATCATTTGTGAAGTTTGAACTTCTGAAGTCATTTTGTGGATCTAAAAATCTAAAAAACAACATTTAAAAATATATTGAATACATTTAAAGTTAATTTATCAACAACATCATTGTTTTTATATTTGTGTCTATTGACGACTTAACGTTCTTTTAATTATTGTGTGTATTTTTAATTGAACTGAACATGTGAAGGATTCATTTAAATAGATTTTTAATTCCTTAAATATGACCATGTTTAAACCATGTTTATAATATGTTTATACCATGTTTATAATATGTTTATACCATGTTTATAATATGTTTAAACCATGTTTATAATATGTTTAAACCATGTTTATAATATGTTTATACTATGTTTATACCATGTTTATACTATGTTTATACCATGTTTATAATATGTTTAAACCATGTTTATAATATGTTTAAACCATGTTTATAATATGTTTAAACCATGTTTATAATATGTTTATACTATGTTTATACCATGTTTATACTATGTTTATACCATGTTTATACTATGTTTGAACCATGTTTGATGCCGTGTTTAAAAGACACTTTTAAGCCAAAATTAAACCTGAAATGTTAAATATAAAGATAAAATATGACTTTTAATGATTTATAAAAAAGTAATTAGATTCTTTTACACTTTAAAAACACTCTTGTTGTAAAGTAAACATGTGACGACGTTTGTTCCAAATAGTGACGTAATACAACACAACACTATTTAATGATAAACACAACGTAAAAGTACAAAAATGCATTTTGAAAGTAGCATTAGCTTTAGCATTAAAGAAAAAGGTGAGAAGTTTGTTGTTGTTAAGTGTAATGTACATGTTAGCCGCTACAAGCTAACCTAGCTTAGCATTAGCCTTATGTCAGCCGATGGTTAGCTCACTGTTAGCATGCTGCAGAAATTGATTTTTGATTTATTTTATTTGTTTTGTTCTTTGCATCGTTAGCAGGACAACGTTGTACAAATATATTTTTCTCATCTTGTCGTCTCGACTCGCACGTTGTGCGTCTGTGTGCAGTTGTGTTGTGGCCATGTGTTCCTAATGTCCAGGTTTAACCTCGTTTGGATCCCAAAACAAAAACAAAACATGGCCGCCTGGCAGATTAGTGCAAATGTCGCTAATCGATCCCGTCTTGCTCGCTCTGATTTCCTCCCACTGACGTGGAGATCTTTTGCTCTTAGAAGGAGTGTGTGCTCAGAGGTGTGTGTGTGTGTGTGGCTGGTGTTGAGTTGTGTGTTTGCTGTGATTCACTGCTGGTTTCAGGAAGTGATGTCGATGAGTAACAAACGGAGGTTTTTTTTTTCGGAGCCAAAATGGAGGTTTTTTAAAACAAAGGAATGAAGCTCGTGTTCAACGTCTCGTCCTGAAGAAAATGTTCTTGACATTGAAGTGAACGTGTTTATGCCGAGAGTCAGAATCTGAAAACATGTTTTTGATACATTATCATATAGAATGAACAAATATATACAGTTAAATAAAATGATGAGTAAAATACAATCATTAAAAATAACCTGTATTATAATTTTATTATTGTTATTAGGGTTAATATTCTCATTATTATTATTTTTTTTTTTAAATAAACATTTCCTTTATTCATCAAAACAACAGTTATTATAAATAAGTGGACAAAATTATTTTGAACTAAACTTTTGTTTCATTTATTTATTTAATGAGATTCTTGTTGTTTCGCCTCATTTTTTTTTTAAAAACTGTATAATTTAAATTTGCTTAAAATAATATAGGAGGGAAATTAGCGTTAAAATATTTAGAGATTAAAGATGATTAAATAAAAGTTTCTGACGCATCGTCCTCTCCGGCTGCACTCTCTTCTTCACCTCCCTTCATCCATTTTTCTGGATGGATTGACCCTAAATTTAAATTTAATTTTTTCCGAATCTCTCGGTCTTCATCCTTTCATCCTTTTTTTTCTGGCTCATTTCAAATCATTTCATTTTCTCTTCAAATTTTTCACTAGATTTGATCATTCACATTTATTTTTTTGTATATATTTTGAATTAAGAACACTGTTATAAGTGTTTATGAAGCGCCTGCATCATAATTGTTCATATGTTTGATTTAATATATATATTTATTTTGAATTAAGAACACTGTTATAAGTGTTTATGAATCGCCTGCATCATAATATGTTTGATTTAATATATATATTTATTTTGAATTAAAAACACTGTTATTAGTGTTTATGAAGCGCCTGCATCATAATATGTTTGATTTAATATTTATACAGTATATATTTTGAATTAAAAACACTATTATATGTGTTTATGAAGCATCTGCATCATAATATGTTTGATTTAATATATATATTTATTTTGAATTAAGAACACTGTTATATGTGTTTATGAAGCGCCTGCATCATAATATGTTTGATTTAATATATATATTTATTTTGAATTAAAAACACTATTATGTGTGTTTATGAAGCGTCTGCATCATAATTGTTAGTATGTTTGATTTAATATATATATTTATTTTGAATTAAAAACACTGTTATATGTGTTTATGAAGCGCCTGCATCATAATTGTTAGTATGTTTGATTTAATATATATATTTATTTTTAATTAAAAACACTGTTATAAGTGTAAAGGCCTATCATAATTGTTCTTATGTTTGATTTAATATATATTTATTTTGAATTAAGAACGCTGTTATAAGTGTTTATGAAGCGCCTGCATCATAATTGTTCATATGTTTGATTTAATATATATTTATTTTGAATTAAAAACACTGTTATATGTGTTTATGAAGCGCCTGCATCATAATATGTTTGATTTAATATATATACAGTATATATTTTGAATTAAAAACACTATTATATGTGTTTATGAAGCGCCTGCATCATAATATGTTTGATTTAATATATATATTTATTTTGAATTAAAAAAACTGTTATATGTGTTTATGAAGCGCCTGCATCATAATTGTTAGTATGTTTGATTTAATATATATATTTATTTTGAATTAAAAACACTGTTATAAGTGTTTATGAAGCGTCTGCATCATAATATGTTTGATTTAATATATATATTTATTTTGAATTAAAAACACTGTTATATGTGTTTATGAAGCGTCTGCATCATAATATGTTTGATAAAATATATATATTTATTTTGAATTAAAAACACTGTTATATGTGTTTATGAAGCGTCTGCATCATAATATGTTTGATTTAATATATATATTTATTTTGAATTAAAAACACTGTTATATGTGTTTATGAAGCGTCTGCATCATAATATGTTTGATTTAATATATATATATTTATTTTGAATTAAAAACACTGTTATAAGTGTTTATGAATCGCCTGCATCATAATATGTTTGATTTAATATATATATTTATTTTGAATTAAAAACACTGTTATTAGTGTTTATGAAGCGCCTGCATCATAATATGTTTGATTTAATATTTATACAGTATATATTTTGAATTAAAAACACTATTATATGTGTTTATGAAGCATCTGCATCATAATATGTTTGATTTAATATATATATTTATTTTGAATTAAAAACACTATTATATGTGTTTATGAAGCGTCTGCATCATAATTGTTAGTATGTTTGATTTAATATATATATTTATTTTGAATTAAAAACACTGTTATATGTGTTTATGAAGCGCCTGCATCATAATATGTTTGATTTAATATATATATATTTATTTTGAATTAAAAACACTGTTATATGTGTTTATGAAGCGCCTGCATCACAATATGTTTGATTTAATATATATATTTATTTTTAATTAAAAACACTATTATATGTGTTTATGAAGCGTCTGCATCATAATTGTTAGTATGTTTGATTTAATATATATATTTATTTTTAATTAAAAACACTGTTATAAGTGTAAAGCGCCTGCATCATAATTGTTCTTATGTTTGATTTAATATATATTTATTTTGAATTAAAAACACTGTTATATGTGTTTATGAAGCGCCTGCATCATAATTGTTCATATGTTTGATTTAATATATATTTATTTTGAATTAAAAACACTGTTATATGTGTTTATGAAGCGCCTGCATCATAATATTTTTGATTTAATATATATATTTATTTTGAATTAAAAACACTATTATAAGTGTTTATGAAGCGTCTGCATCATAATATGTTTGATTTAATATATATATTTATTTTGAATTAAAAACACTGTTATATGTGTTTATGAAGCGTCTGCATCATAATATGTTTGATTCAATATATATATTTATTTTGAATTAAAAACACTGTTATATGTGTTTATGAAGCGCCTGCATCATAATATGTTTGATTTAATATATATATTTATTTTGAATTAAAAACACTGTTATATGTGTTTATGAAGCGCCTGCATCATAATATGTTTGATTTAATATATATTTTTTTTGAATTAAAAAACTATTAAAGTGTTTATGAAGCGTCTGCATCATAAACTGTTTGATTTAATATATATATATATATTGAATTAAAAACACTGTTATATGTGTTTATGAAGCGTCTGCATCATAATATGTTTGATTTAATATATATATTTATACAGTTTGATTGACAGCTCTGACTGTGTCTTCCAGACGTGTTGATCCACTGAGAGCTCCTGAACAAACCTCCTGGTGTCTGGAGATGATGAAGAACCTGCTGCTGACCGTCGTCCTCCTGCTGCCCCGCGTGAGTGCCTTGCTCGTGGGCGACCGGTCAGAAGGACGCGAGCGTCCGTCCGTCAGTGACTCACTTTATTAGCCTCGTTGAAACGAAAGCCGCGGTGAAGGACGCGTGGGAGGAACCATGTTTTTTCTTCTTCTTCCATCGTTCCAACGATCGTCTGCTCGGAATAAAAGCTCGATTCTTGAACGTGAGAAGCTCGGAATCATATATTCTGCACCAGAACATTTAGATTGATTTATTTGACATTTTCACACCAGAGAAAATTGAAAAAACATCCAATAAAATCAATGTTTTCTCCGTTATTACGTGTATTCTGAGAGTAGCTTTAGCAATTAGCTAGCTGCATAACAAGCTAACGTTAGCTTAGCATTAGCTTAACGTTAGCTTAGCATTAGCTTAGCGTTAGCTTAGGGTTAGCTTACCATTAGCATACCTTGAAACACGACTTACTAAAAAGATTTGATATTAAGGAGCCATTATAGTTTCATGTATTCACTGCTTTGTTAATTTATATTTTAAAATAACTTATGTTTTAATCGCATCTATAACTGATGTTCAACAAATAATATCAAATATGTTGCGTCTTCCATTTCAAATAATTAAATAAACGTTATTTTTACGACCTGCACATTAATTTTAGAATAGAATAGAAACTCTTTATTCATATTTTAAACTGTATGTGATGTTTTTATCCATCAAATACAAACACTCTTGGATCAGTTGTTCTTGGTCAGGGTCGCGGGGGCAGCAGCTTCAGCCAGGAGGCCTAGACTTTACTCTGTCGTCCTACATCGACGGGTCTACCTCGTCCTGGGGGCCCCCAAGGCGTTCCCAGGCTAGCTGGGACAAATACGTGTTTGACGCGAGAGTAATAATAAAATAACGTCTTGCAAAGTAGGAATGAAGTTAAAGTAGAACTGACAGTAAACTTGTTTTTTATTGACTTTGTCTACATACCGTAAAAGTTTAACTTATATATCTATATATATTTATACACGCAATATACATTATATCTGTTGTATTGGGGTTTTTTTAAAATTAAATTTCAATTTATTTTACACAGTATGATGAAGACAGAAAAAAAGGGAAAGAAAAAACAAGCTAATGTTGATTATTTTCAGAGTAATTTGTTCTTTTTAGAGTTAGAGACAAAAATGTTTGTTCATTTTAATGTAGCGACTGTTGTCTTCGTCCAAAAAGACACTTAAAAACATCCAAACACCTCCAGACCGCTCGACAGTCACGTCCCTCTGGGATTGAAACTAAAATAACTAAAATAACTGAAATAACATGAGGGTGAAGAACTATCCCTTCAAAAACATCATAGATCACGACACGGACCGGACACTCTTAGACTCCGATTTCTGTCTCGTTTTTGTTTGACGCACACGCGAGCGTCGAGCACGACTTGTGCGACTGTGTTGTGCGTCAGAGCGAACACACACAAACACACACAGTGACTTCATAACCAGTGGAGTCCTGCCGCAGATAGAAACAAAGGTTGTTCCGCGGATGTAACGTCGGCTGTGATTGGCCGGTGTCAGCGGGTCTGCAGTGGCCTGCGACGTCAAATGAAGTTTCATTATCTGCGTCTGTGGATATCTGGCCCGAAAAAAGAAAAAAAAACAGCCTCGGGGAGAAGCTGCTGCTGCTGCTGACTCCGAATGGAAGGTTTATCTTGATGGACATCTGTTTTCGGAGCGAGGGAAGAGACGTTTAAAGCAGCAGAAGCTCAAGAAACGAGTGTAGAAAATAGACGATCATGTTAAATACTTGAACACGTGAAGTTCAGGCATGTTTTTACACGGAAACTGTGATTGAATTTTCTTCTCGATCTGCTTCGGCCGCGACGCTCGTCCTCGTCACTGAGACGTAGATTTGATCCACGAGGTCTGGTTTTAAAAACTGCTGATAACATCATCGCTTCCAGTCATGCAAGAAAATATGTTCTACGCACAAAAACTTCAGTTCATGAGCAGAATACACGCTTGTATTTTAATGAGTACATCGCTCTCTCACCGTGAATACAAGGATTTTTATTACTGATCATCTAATAAAATAAGATTTATTTCCTTTTTTTAACACAAACTCCCTTCATTCTAATGGGAAACAAAACAGAGCAAAAAAATACAAAAAAGTAAAAATACTGCAGAACAAATTATTTGAAAACAATTAAAAATGGTTCAAGAGAATAAGAATTAAATAAGAAACAATGTAACGATAAGCTTGTTTTCTCAATTTCTTTTTCAAACATAACTTACTCGAGTTCCTTATTATGAGAAATAGTTTTGTTTCAAGCATGTAGCAAAGGGAAGGTCACAAAACGTCCTTAAAAAATTGGACCATATTGTCAAAATTGTCCAATAATTAAAAGAAAAATAGTGAGTTAAATCAACAACATACAATCAGAACATACCAATGAATCTGAATTTTGGGTGAAAAAGTTAAACTCTCTGTGATATAAATGAAATCAGAAAACGATGCTAACTAGAGAGGGAAGGGCGGGACTTATGCCACTCTGGTTTGATTGACGTGTCACTGTCCAATCATTTGGAACTCTGGAAGCTCTAGATCCTTCCATCATTGATGGACTTTGCTTCTGACTTGCGAAAGTTTGCTTCTCAAGTTTCCCTCCTGAAGAACATCAACACAACATGCAACACGTGTCTCTTCATTCCCTCCTGAAGAACATGCAACACAACATGCAACACGTGTCTCTTTGTTCCCTCCTGAAGAACATGCAACACAACATGCAACACGTGTCTCTTCATTCCCTCCTGAAGAACATGCAACACGTGTCTCTTCGTTCCCTCCTGAAGAACATGCAACACAACATGCAACACGTGTCTCTTCGTTCCCTCCTGAAGAACATGCAACACAACATGCAACACGTGTCTCTTCGTTCCCTCCTGAAGAACATGCAACACAACATGCAACACGTGTCTCTTCGTTCCCTCCTGAAGAACATGCAACACAACATGCAACACGTGTCTCTTCGTTCCCTCCTGAAGAACATGCAACACAACATGCAACACATGTCTCTTCGTTCCCTCCTGAAGAACATGCCCCAACACAACATGCAACACGTGTCTCTTCGTTCCCTCCTGAAGAACATGCAACACAACATGCAACACGTGTCTCTTCGTTCCCTCCTGAAGAACATGCAACACAACATGCAACACGTGTCTCTTCGTTCCCTCCTGAAGAACATGCAACACAACATGCAACACGTGTCTCTTCGTTCCCTCCTGAAGAACATGCAACACAACATGCAACACGTGTCTCTTCGTTCCCTCCTGAAGAACATGCAACACAACATGCAACACGTGTCTCTTCGTTCCCTCCTGAAGAACATGCAACACAACATGCAACACGTGTCTCTTCGTTCCCTCCTGAAGAACATGCAACACAACATGCAACACGTGTCTCTTCGTTCCCTCCTGAAGAACATGCAACACAACATGCAACACATGTCTCTTCGTTCCCTCCTGAAGAACATGCAACACAACATGCAACACATGTCTCTTCGTTCCCTCCTGAAGAACATGCAACACAACATGCAACACGTGTCTCTTCGTTCCCTCCTGAAGAACATGCAACACAACATGCAACACGTGTCTCTTCGTTCCCTCCTGAAGAACATGCAACACAACATGCAACACATGTCTCTTCGTTCCCTCCTGAAGAACATGCAACACAACATGCAACACGTGTCTCTTCGTTCCCTCCTGAAGAACATGCAACACAACATGCAACACATGTCTCTTCGTTCCCTCCTGAAGAACATGCAACACAACATGCAACACGTGTCTCTTCGTTCCCTCCTGAAGAACATGCAACACAACATGCAACACATGTCTCTTCGTTCCCTCCTGAAGAACATGCAACACAACATGCAACACATGTCTCTTCGTTCCCTCCTGAAGAACATGCAACACAACATGCAACACATGTCTCTTCGTTCCCTCCTGAAGAACATGCAACACAACATGCAACACAACATGCAACACATGTCTCTTCGTTCCCTCCTGAAGAACATGCAACACAACATGCAACACGTGTCTCTTCGTTCCCTCCTGAAGAACATGCAACACAACATGCAACACGTGTCTCTTCGTTCCCTCCTGAAGAACATGCAACACAACATGCAACACATGTCTCTTCGTTCCCTCCTGAAGAACATGCAACATAACATGTGTCTCTTCGTTCCCTCCTGAAGAACATGCAACACAACATGCAACACGTGTCTCTTCGTTCCCTCCTGAAGAACATGCAACACAACATGCAACACATGTCTCTTCGTTCCCTCCTGAAGAACATGCAACACAACATGCAACACATGTCTCTTCGTTCCCTCCTGAAGAACATGCAACACAACATGCAACACATGTCTCTTTGTTCCCTCCTGAAGAACATGCAACACAACATGCAACACATGTCTCTTCGTTCCCTCCTGAAGAACATGCAACACAACATGCAACACGTGTCTCTTCATTCCCTCCTGAAGAACATGCAACATAACATGTGTCTCTTCGTTCCCTCCTGAAGAACATGCAACACAACATGCAACACGTGTCTCTTCGTTCCCTCCTGAAGAACATGCAACACAACATGCAACACGTGTCTCTTCGTTCCCTCCTGAAGAACATGCAACACAACATGCAACACATGTCTCTTCGTTCCCTCCTGAAGAACATGCAACACAACATGCAACACGTGTCTCTTCGTTCCCTCCTGAAGAACATGCAACACAACATGCAACACGTGTCTCTTCGTTCCCTCCTGAAGAACATGCAACACAACATGCAACACATGTCTCTTCGTTCCCTCCTGAAGAACATGCAACACAACATGCAACACATGTCTCTTCGTTCCCTCCTGAAGAACATGCAACACAACATGCAACACAACATGCAACACGTGTCTCTTCGTTCCCTCCTGAAGAACATGCACACAACTGCAACACATGTCTCTTTGTTCCCCCTGAAGAACATGCAACATAACATGTGTCTCTTCGTTCCCTCCTGAAGAACATGCAACACAACATGCAACACGTGTCTCTTCGTTCCCTCCTGAAGAACATGCAACACAACATGCAACACATGTCTCTTCGTTCCCTCCTGAAGAACTGCACACAACATGCAACACATGTCTCTTCATTCCCTCCTGAAGAACATGCAACATAACATGTGTCTCTTCGTTCCCTCCTGAAGAACATGCAACACAACATGCAACACATGTCTCTTCGTTCCCTCCTGAAGAACATGCAACACAACATGCAACACGTGTCTCTTCGTTCCCTCCTGAAGAACATGCAACACAACATGCAACACGTGTCTCTTCGTTCCCTCCTGAAGAACATGCAACACAACATGCAACATGTGTGTCTTCGTTCCCTCCTGAAGAACATGCAACACAACATGCAACACATGTCTCTTCGTTCCCTCCTGAAGAACATGCAACACAACATGCAACACATGTCTCTTCGTTCCCTCCTGAAGAACATGCAACACAACATGCAACACGTGTCTCTTCATTCCCCTCCTGAAGAACATGAACACAAATGTGTCTCTTCGTTCCTCCTGAAGAACATGCAACAAAACATGCAACACGTGTCTCTTCGTTCCCTCCTGAAGAACATGCAACAAAACATGCAACACGTGTCTCTTCGTTCCCTCCTGAAGAACATGCAACACAACATGCAACACATGTCTCTTCGTTCCCTCCTGAAGAACATGCAACACAACCTGCTCTTCTTCCCCCCTGAAGAACATGCAACAACTACGTGTCTCTTCGTTCCCTCCTGAAGAACATGCAACACAACATGCAACACATGTCTCTTCGTTCCCTCCTGAAGAACATGCAACAAAACATGCAACACGTGTCTCTTCGTTCCCTCCTGAAGAACATGCAACACAACATGCAACACGTGTCTCTTCGTTCCCTCCTGAAGAACATGCAACACAACATGCAACACATGTCTCTTCGTTCCCTCCTGAAGAACATGCAACACAACATGCAACACGTGTCTCTTCGTTCCCTCCTGAAGAACATGCAACACTACATGCAACACGTGTCTCTTCGTTCCCTCCTGAAGAACATGCAACACAACATGCAACACATGTCTCTTCGTTCCCTCCTGAAGAACATGCAACACAACATGCAACACATGTCTCTTCGTTCCCTCCTGAAGAACATGCAACACTACATGCAACACGTGTCTCTTCGTTCCCTCCTGAAGAACATGCAACAAAACATGCAACACGTGTCTCTTCGTTCCCTCCTGAAGAACATGCAACAAAACATGCAACACGTGTCTCTTCGTTCCCTCCTGAAGAACATGCAACACAACATGCAACACATGTGTCTTCGTTCCAGTAAACTAGGCTGAGACGTGTCCAATTATCTCTCGACTCTTTGTCTTCCGCGTCTTGAACGTTCGCCCGCTGCTAAGCAACATGGCCGCCGGCCGCCACGGCGAGCGAGAACCGGCGTCTAACAATGGCGGCTCGTTATCGCGGCGCCGTGGGCGGAACAGGCGGGAGGTGAGACGTCCATGTCCGGGTTCTCTGGGCCCGGTTTGAGACGTCGATCGGGATCAGCGTCAGCAGGAGAAGACGCCTGTGATCGTCGTTCTGGCGTCTCTGCAAACCCTCGCCGCGGAGCTTATCTTCGCTGAATTCATCTGCGAGGGCAGAGAGCGATGAGTCAGAGACGTGTTACTCCAACATCTCACTGCCAGAACCAGAGAAGATCCTGAGAGGTTTATCAACACAGAACACTTCAGTGGGAATTAAACATCGTTCTTATCCTCGTGACGACACATTCAATACAGAAATATCTGCTTTATTCTTCGTGACGTAGAAAGGAAATGACACACTTTTATTGTGTGAACGTGGCTCCTGGGAAAACAAGCGTTTCAGAAAAATGACAAGAAACTTTATTTATATAATTCAATTAAATAATTAAAAGATATATGTTTTGTTTATTTAAAACATTTTTTTAGTGACTTTAGCTGTTAGCTGTTAGCTGTTAGCTGTTAGCTGTTAGCTGTTAGCTGTAAGCTGTTAGCTGTTAGCTGTTAGCTGTAAACTGTTAGATGTAAGCTGTTAGCTGTTAGCTGTAAGCTGTTAGCTGTAAGCTGTTAGCTGTAAACTGTTAGATGTAAGCTGTTAGCTGTTAGCAGTTAGCTGTTAGCTGTTAGCTGTAAGCTGTTAGCTGTAAACTGTTAGCTGTTAGAAGTTAGCAGTTAGCAGTAAGCTGTTAGCTGTAAACTGTTAGCTGTTAGAAGTTAGCAGTTAGCAGTTAGCAGTTAGCTGTTAGCTGTTAACTGTTAGCTGTAAGCTGTTAGCTGTTAGCTGTTAGCTGTTAGCTGTTAGCTGTTAGCTGTTTGCTGTAAGGTGTTAGCTTGCGGTGTTAAGTGCATAAATTAGCAACATGCTACGTGTTTTACAGCTTAATTATTCCTTTTTATTATTATTAATATACTTTTATTGAGGGCCTGTTCTTGAACACAAAAAAAGAGCTTTTTGAATTTGTCGTCAACGCTTTTAATTTCAATTATTAAAGACAAATATT
>JACEEU010000706.1:21187527-21227527 GCA_016630915.1 Callionymus lyra
TAGGGTTTTATTTAAGTATTTGTTTTTATGAAGATTGTATTTTAGTATTTGTTTTATCGAGATTGTATTTTAGTAATTATTTTTTATCAAGATTGTATTTTAGTATTTGTTTTATCAATATTTTATTTTAGTATTTGTTTTATCAAGATTGTATTTTAGTATTTATTTTTTATCAAGATTGTATTTTAGTATTTGTTTAATCAACATTTTATTTTAGTATTTGTTTTATCAAGATTGTATTTTAGTATTTATTTTTTATCAAGATTGTATTTTAGTATTTATTTTTTATCAAGATTGTATTTACGTATTTATTTTTTATCAAGATTGTATTTAAGTATTTGTTTTATCAAGATTGTATTTAAGTATTTATTTTTTATCAAGATTGTATTTTAGTATTTATTTTTTATCAAGATTGTATTTACGTATTTATTTTTTATCAAGATTGTATTTAAGTATTTGTTTTATCAAGATTGTATTTTAGTATTTATTTTTTATCAAGATTGTATTTTAGTATTTATTTTTTATCAAGATTGTATTTACGTATTTATTTTTTATCAAGATTGTATTTAAGTATTTGTTTTATCAAGATTGTATTTAAGTATTTGTTTTATCAAGATTTTATTTTTGTTTTTGTTTTATCAAGATTGTATTTAAGTATTTGTTTTATCAGGGTTTTATTTTAGTAATTATATTTAATCAAGATTGTAATTAGTATTTGTTTTATTAGGGTTTTATTTAAGTATTTGTTTTTATGAAGATTGTATTTTAGTATTTGTTTTATCGAGATTGTATTTTAGTAATTATTTTTTATCAAGATTGTATTTTAGTATTTATTTTTTATCAAGATTGTATTTTAGTATTTGTTTTATCAACATTTTATTTTAGTATTTGTTTTATCAAGATTGTATTTTAGTATTATTTTTTATCAAGATTGTATTTTAGTATTTGTTTTATCAACATTTTATTTTAGTATTTGTTTTATCAAGATTGTATTTTAGTATTATTTTTTATCAAGATTGTATTTTAGTAATTGTTTAATCAACATTTTATTTTAGTATTTGTTTTATCAAGATTGTATTTTAGTATTATTTTTTATCAACATTTTATTTTAGTATTTGTTTTATCAAGATTGTATTTTAGTATTTATTTTTTATCAAGATTGTATTTTAGTATTTGTTTTATCAGGGTTTTAGTTTAGATGATCACTATATATCACTATATATCACTATATATCGTGATACCATCAACACACTCTTGACAAACAGCTCCAGACACATGTGTTACCAGCAGCTGCACAGAAAGAAAGAATAATTTGTATATTTTATCTTCTATTGATTACTTCTGTCTTAAAGATGTGTTTTCTCTGCAGTACCTTTAGTTATTGTTGACACATGAAGACGCTCAGTGAGTTCATGAATAAACCTGTGAACGACTGAAAAGAGGGAAACAAACTATGATTTAATGGACAGTGTTTCTCTGAAGGTTCTGTGATTTAAAGTGTGTTAATAAAGACTTGTGTGTGAGCAGGAAGCTTCACTGCACCAGGAACTTCATCCACATGAACCTGTTCGTGTCCTTCATGCTTCGAGCCATTTCTGTCTTCATCAAGGACGGCGTGTTGTTCGCGCAGGAGGACAGTGACCACTGCTTCGTCCAGACGGTCAGTGTGTGCGGACAGGAAGTAGAAATATACTGTGTCCGGACAGGAAGTAGAAATATACTGTGTCCGGACAGGAAGTAGACATATACTGTGTCTGGACAGGAAGTAGACATATACTGTGTCTGGACAGGAAGTAGACATATACTGTGTCCGGACTGGAAGTAGAAATATACTGTGTCTGGACAGGAAGTAGACATATACTGTGTCTGGACAGGAAGTAGACATATACTGTGGCTGGACAGGAAGTAGAAATATACTGTGTCCGGACAGGAAGTAGACATATACTGTGTCTGGACAGGAAGTAGAAATATACTGTGTCCGGACAGGAAGTAGACATATACTGTGTCTGGACAGGAAGTAGAAATATACTGTGGCTGGACAGGAAGTAGACATATACTGTGTCCGGACAGGAAGTAGAAATATACTGTGTCTGGACAGGAAGTAGACATATACTGTGTCTGGACAGGAAGTAGAAATATACTGTGTCCGGACAGGAAGTAGACATATACTGTGTCTGGACAGGAAGTAGAAATATACTGTGGCCGGACAGGAAGTAGAAATATACAGTGTCTGGACAGGAAGTAGAAATATACTGTGGCTGGACAGGAAGTAGAAATATACTGTGTCCAGACAGGAAGTAGAAATATACTGTGTCCGGACAGGAAGTAGAAATATACTGTGTCTGGACAGGAAGTAGAAATATACTGTGTCCGGACAGGAAGTAGAAATATACTGTGTCTGGACAGGAAGTAGACATATACTGTGTCTGGACAGGAAGTAGACATATACTGTGTCCGGACAGGAAGTAGAAATATAATGTGTCTGGACAGGAAGTAGAAATATACTGTGTCTGGACAGGAAGTAGAAATAAACTGTGTCCGGACAGGAAGTAGAAATATACACACACACTGATGATACAATAGAGTCACACATCACAACAACACACACACACACTGATGATACAATAGAGTCACACATCACTACAACACACACACACTGATGATACAATAGAGTCACACATCACAACAACACACACACACACTGATGATACAATAGAGTCACACATCACAACAACACACACACACTGATGATACAATAGAGTCACACATCACAACAACACACACATACTGATGATACAATAGAGTCACACATCACAACAACAACACACACACTGATGATACAATAGAGTCACACATCATAACAACACACACTGATGATACAATAGAGTCACACATCACAACAACACACACATACTGATGATACAATAGAGTCACACATCACAACAACACACACACACTGATGATACAATAGAGTCACACATCACAACAACACACACACTGATGATACAATAGAGTCACACATCACAACAACACACACACACTGATGATACAATAGAGTCACACATCACAACAACAACACACACACTGATGATACAATAGAGTCACACATCCAAAACACACACACTGATGATACAATAGAGTCACACATCAAAACAACACACACTGATGATACAATAGAGTCACACATCACAACAACACACACACACTGATGATACAATAGAGTCACACATCACAACAACACACACACACTGATGATACAATAGAGTCACACATCACAACAACACACACACACTGATGATACAATAGAGTCACACATCACAACAACACACACACTGATGATACAATAGAGTCACACATCACAACAACACACACACTGATGATACAATAGAGTCACACATCACAACAACAACACACACACACTGATGATACAATAGAGTCACACACCACAACAACACACAAACACTGATGATACAATAGAGTCACACATCACAACAACACACACACTGATGATACAATAGAGTCACACACCACAACAACACACACTTAAGTTGTACTAAAAGTATGTTCATGTTTATTTCAAGTCTAGTCTCTCCACAAACATGTGTTCAGATCTAAGGTTGTTACTCTGACACTCGCAGCTCTTTCCTGCTTCATTTCCACCTTTGAAGAAACTTCAAACAAATGCAAATTGACTGAAAGAAGCAAAAAACAAAAGTGTATTTAAAGAGAATCAGGTTTGATTTCACGTCAGAACAAGAGGTTTGTAGAAACATTATGATTAATAACTGTCTTTAAAATCATTAATGACTTGATGTCACCATGGAAACACCTCATGGTCACATGTGTCCACCTGGTCATGTGATTGGAGGTGATGATGATGATGATGATGATGATGATGATGATGATGATGATGAAGATGAAGATGAAGATGAGGATGAGGATGATGATGATGAGGATGAAGATGAAGATGAAGATGATGATGAAGATGAAGATGATGAAGATGAAGATGAAGATGAGGATGAGGATGATGATGATGATGATGATGATGATGAAGATGAAGATGAAGATGAAGATGATGATGAGGATGATGATGATGATGATGAATGATGATGATGAAGATGATGATGATAAAGATGAAGATGAAGATGATGAAGATGAGGATGAAGATGAAGAGGATGAGGATGAGGATGATGATAAAGATAAAGGTGATGATGATGATGATGATGATGAAGATGAAGATGAAGATGATGAAGATGATCATGAAGATGATGATGATGCTGAAGATAATGATGACGATGACGATGAAGATGAAGATGAAGATGAAAATGAAGATAATGATGACAATGATAATGGTGATGATGATGATGAAGATGTTGTCCTCTGCTGCAGGTGGCGTGTAAAGCCGTCATGGTCTTCTTCCACTACTGCGTCATGTCCAACTACTTCTGGCTCTTCATCGAGGGCTTGTATCTGTTCACGTTGCTGGTGGAAACCTTCTTCCCCGAGAGACGCTACTTCTACTGGTACACCATCGTAGGCTGGGGTGAGTGTCGGACCCCGTCAGCACTGTAGGACTCATGTAGGTGGAGACCCTCACTGAGAGAAGATGACCACTCCAGAGGAACCAGAGGAACCAGAAGATTTACAGACCACATGACTCTTGAAGAAGTCGTAACTGCTTTCATTAGTTTTGAAAACAAAATATATCCAAACATTAGCTTTAGAAGCTGCTGGACTCACTGTATCCTCTCGTCCTCAGTCGTAACTGCTTTCATTAGTTTTCAAACCAAAATATGTCCAAACATCAGCTTTAAAATCTACTGGACTCACTGTATCCTCTCGTCCTCAGTCGTAACTGCTTTCATTTGTTTTCAAACCAAAATATGTCCAAACATTAGCTTTAAAAGCTGCTGGACTCACTGTATCCTCTCGTCCTCAGTCGTAACTGCGTTCATTTGTTTTCAAACCAAAATATGTCCAAACATCAGCTTTAAAATCTACTGGACTCACTGTATCCTCTCGTCCTCAGTCGTAACTGCTTTCATTTGTTTTCAAACCAAAATATGTCCAAACATCAGCTTTAAAATCTACTGGACTCACTGTATCCTCTCGTCCTCAGCCGTAACTGCGTTCATTTGTTTTCAAACCAAAATATGTCCAAACATCAGCTTTAAAAGCTACTGGACTCACTGTATCCTCTCGTCCTCAGCCGTAACTGCTTTCATTAGTTTTCAAACCAAAATATGTCCAAACGTCAGCTTTAAAAGCTGCTGGACTCACTGTATCCTCTCGTCCTCAGTCATAACTGCTTTCATTAGTTTTCAAACCAAAATATGTCCAAACATCAGCTTTAAAAGCTGCTGGACTCACTGTATCCTCTCGTCCTCAGTCGTAACTGCTTTCATTTGTTTTCAAACCAAAATATGTCCAAACATCAGCTTTAAAAGCTACTGGACTCACTGTATCCTCTCGTCCTCAGCCGTAACTGCTTTCATTTGTTTTGAAAACAAATTATGTCCAAACATCAGCTTTAAAAGCTACTGGACTCACTGTATCCTCTCGTCCTCAGCCGTAACTGCTTTCATTTGTTTTCAAACCAAATTATGTCCAAACATCAGCTTTAAAAGCTACTGGACTCACTGTATCCTCTCGTCCTCAGCCGTAACTGCTTTCATTAGTTTTCAAACCAAAATATGTCCAAACATCAGCTTTAAAAGCACTGGACCCATGTTCCCTCGTCCTACAATGCTTTATTTGTTTTCAAACCAAAATATGTCCAAACATCAGCTTTAAAAGCTACTGGACTCACTGTATCCTCTCGTCCTCAGCCGTAACTGCGTTCATTTGTTTTCAAACCAAAATATGTCCAAACATCAGCTTTAAAAGCTGCTGGACTCACTGTATCCTCTCGTCCTCAGTCGTAACTGCTTTCATTTGTTTTCAAACCAAAATATGTCCAAACATCAGCTTTAAAAGCTGCTGGACTCACTGTATCCTCTCGTCCTCAGCCGTAACTGCTTTCATTAGTTTTCAAACCAAAATATGTCCAAACATCAGCTTTAAAAGCTACTGGACTCACTGTATCCTCTCGTCCTCAGCCGTAACTGCGTTCATTTGTTTTCAAACCAAAATATGTCCAAACATCAGCTTTAAAAGCTGCTGGACTCACTGTATCCTCTCGTCCTCAGTCGTAACTGCTTTCATTTGTTTTCAAACCAAAATATGTCCAAACATCAGCTTTAAAAGCTGCTGGACTCACTGTATCCTCTCGTCCTCAGCCGTAACTGCTTTCATTAGTTTTCAAACCAAAATATGTCCAAACATCAGCTTTAAAAGCTGCTGGACTCACTGTATCCTCTCGTCCTCAGTCGTAACTGCATTCATTTGTTTTCAAACCAAAATATGTCCAAACATCAGCTTTAAAAGCTGCTGGACTCACTGTATCCTCTCGTACTCAGTCATCATTCTTTCTTTAGCTGCGGAGGATGTAATGACTGCTGCCATCTAGCGGCCGGAAGATTAATTGCGACACAAAAAAGAAGAAACACTATAAATATTCAAATGTAAATTTCAATTAAAAAAATTAATTATTTTATTTTAAACCGCTTTATTGAATTGTGTTGAACAAAACTGTCCAATAACTATGATAAAAATAAAATGAAAGCCAAAAATAATAATAATAATCTTACCATGTATGGTTTGTGAGAAAGAAAAAAAGTTGGCAATGTTTAAGTTAATCTATCGTTTCACACTCTTAGAAATATTGTGGTTTTTTAAGGAACGTTTATCTCTTGGAAAACAAACCCAATTTACACGTGACTTTAATGTGTTTTATTTTCACTGAAGGTGTGACAAACAAACAAACAAAACCAACGTTGAGTTCATGAAAATTAAACCAAAAAACTCTGAATCAGCAACAAGATGATAAAAGCTTGTGTTTACATGTTTTAAACTAGTGAGTGAACGTCACGAAAATACTTTCTTGAGAAGAGTCACAGTCACTAATGTTACTCCTTCAAAATAAAAGACCCTTCAGACGATCACTGAAACACAAACCTGTTGTGATCGATCTTGTGGTTCTGACTCACAGGAACTCCGACCATCTGCGTGACGGTCTGGGCGGTTCTGAGGCTTCACTTCTACGACACCGGGTGAGTCCGGGCGCTGGTACCGGCAGCATCGTAACCACCGTAGACATGTTGAGCAGGAACGCTGGAGAACATACCTCTGCCAAGGAGATTATTTAAGGCGTGTTTTTATCCGTAAATTGTTCTAATAAATATAACATTTATTGTTTTTATCACCTGCTGCTCCTTTAAAAATACTCGAAATAAAAAAAATCACATGATTGTAAAACAAGTTTATGCTCGCTAAGTAAGATAGCTAAATGCTAAGACTTAATTTCTGGTTAATTTATACATTTTAATGGTCATTTTTAGTGTAGTTTGGAATCTTAATTATCATCTTAATGTAACAGAGTGAATATTTGTGGATAAAACCAAACGTTTTCTTTCATTCCTTTCATGCAACACTCACAACAAACAGAAACCCGATCTACTTCCGTTTCGATCCCTTCAAAATAAAACAAGCGGAAGTAACCATTAACTCACAAGCGAGGGCCCGGAAGTTCCTCGCATTAACATCTCAGTTCAGAACCTTCGTTCAGTGTCTCCAGCTTTGTGTTGTTGGTGACGTTTGTTTACTTTCTGTCTTCGTTTGTTGACGTTCTGTCTTCGCTTCAGATGCTGGGACACGAACGAGAACACCGCCCTCTGGTGGGTGATCAAGGGACCCGTCGTGGCCTCAATCATGGTAGAGACGGAGCCCTCCTGTGACGTCATCGACGTTCCTAACGTGTCCTCTCGATGTTTGTAGATTAATTTCGTACTTTTCGTGGGAATCATCATCATCCTGGTGCAGAAGCTGCAGTCGCCGGACATCGGAGGAAACGAGTCCAGTATTTACCTGTGAGTCAAAGAAACGACCTGCAGACTCACCTGTCAATCATCGCACTTTGAACTCTTTTCTGGAGAATCATTTCAATTGATGTCCATTTAAATTATACTATTTATATCTTTATATATATTGTTTTATCTCTTAATTCTTATTTATTATTATATTTTACAGTTTCAGATGTTGAACGAGTCATGAAATAATAGTTTTATAAGTTTATTTTCATTTAAAATCATGAATTACGTTGATTTTAAACGCGTCAGTAAACAAGTGTTTAAACCAGTAGTTCCTACAGTGGCCACTGTGTGGCGCACTAACAGGTATTCAGGGCGAGAGAAAAATAAACATATTTATAAAGATGACATCGTGTCATAGTTGTCCAGGTGTCCCTGAACGCACCACGGTGTTTATTCAAACAGGAAACAAGTCGTTTTTTTAAATAGTGTCTTTTGTTTTAAGACAGATTGTTGATAAAGTTGTTGTTTTATAATTATTATTGTAAGTAAGTAAGTAATTTGTATTTATATAGTGCTTTTCTAGACCAGGCGCTTAAACAATCAAAACAATATTCAATAAAGTATATCCTTTAAAGATCAAGATAATACTGTAGTTGTTTTATAATTATTATTATTAATTTCGTTTCTCGGGTTAAGTTAAGTAAATACTTTCTTAAGTTAATACTTAAGTTAAGTGTTTGTGTTTAAGTCATTTAAGTCAATAATGAGGAAACGAAGGTCAAAGGTCGTCACTAAAATCTTGCTGATGTTGCTGAGACCCATGTGTGTGTGTGTGTGTGTGAGCTAGTGCGTTGTGTGCGACTGTGTGTCCGTGTCCCTAAAGTCTTGTGTTACTGTGTGTCTTTGTGTTGTGTAGCAGCTGTGCTCAGAAATGCTTCAGTGATTCGACTCAAGCTGTTCAGCATTCGTGCAGGATGTCAGAGTTATCCACCATCACACTGTAAGTGTGTCCACGTCTGTGTGTGTGTGTGTGTGTGTGTGTGTGTGTGTGTGTGTGTGTGTGCGTGTGTACTATATATGTGTGTGTGTGTGTGTGTGCGTGCGTGTGTGTGTGTGTACTATATATGTGTGTGTATGTGTCGACAGGATATATGTGTGCATGTGTATGCAGTATATGTATGTGTGTGTGTGTGTGTAGACAGTATGTGTGTGTGTAGTATATGTGTGTGTTTGTGTGTGTGTGTGTATGTGTGTATACAGTATATATGCATGTTTGTGTGTCTCGTATTGTGAGGTCAGAAATTAACTCTGAGCAACATCTGGACAAACACACAAACATGCAAATATACTGTATAGAAGCACACATGTGTATACACACACGTACACAAATTATAAACACAAATACACACACCCTTGCATACACTCACACACACACACACACACACACATATATATATATATATATATATTTACACACAAATATGTACACACACTGACACACACTTGACACTCATAAAAACATACAGTACACAACAACATATAAACACAGATATAGACCCCACGTCAACACAACAAAACAAACTATTTTTAAAACAGGATTAAAAAAAATTCCATCATAAAATAAATCTAAACGTTTCTTTGAAATTTAAATTCGAATCAAATCTATAACTATTTACACTTTAAATACACAACACACACATGTGTGCTGCTTGTTAAATAATTGTTGTGACTTTGTGTCTTTTTTTGTGTGTGTTTTTGTGTGTTTCCATCACGACAATAGTTACAAATGTTTTCTTTTCTTCGCTGACGACGACAATATTTATTTATTATTTATATTAATGATAAACAAAAATATGTTTCTGTGCGTGTGTGTTTGTGTACATGTGTGTTTGTGTGTGTTCATGTGTGTGTACATCTGTGTGTGTGTGTGTGTGCAGGCGTCTGGCTCGCTCCACTCTTCTGCTCATCCCTCTGTTCGGGATCCACTACACTGTGTTTGCGTTCTCGCCTGAAGAAGTCAGCAAGAGGGAGCGTCTGGTGTTTGAACTCGGCCTCGGATCCTTCCAGGTCAGGACTCTCTCAGGGTGACCTTGACCTTGACCTTGACCGTGACCTCTTGTCTTCTTACCTCAGGGCTTCGTGGTCGCTGTGCTCTACTGCTTCCTGAACGGAGAAGTAAGAATCTGTTTCTGTCATCATTTAAGAATTAAGTTTAAAAAAAAGATTTCTTAAGGAAATTATCATGTTCCGTTTCTGTCCAGCAGGTGGCGCTGTTTGTTTTTGAAAGTCAATGTTTTTACCATTTTTTTCGGGTTCTTTGAGAAAATTTGCAGACAAGGTTTTTGGTGATGCGTTCACTGTCACACTTATTATCGTCCGGTGTTTATATAAAAATAAATAATAATAATAATCATTCATAAGTTTAATTCAATGTAATTTAATGTGCAATTAACAAGTTCACCACAAGATGTCAGTGTTTCTCGCAAACTAAAAGTCAACGTTCGAGTGAAACATAAGATTTTTTGACATGTTTTTGCTTCAGATGAAAGTTTTTAAAACGAACTTAGATCTGATGTTTGAAGATCAGTCACATGATCGTCTGTGTGCACATGATTGGCTGCTGACTTTTTTGTTAAAAATGTGGAAAATTTAACATTTAAAATGATAAAACGTAGATTTCTTTTTAAACTTTTTTTAATGGTGTCCCTTTTTCAAAAATTAAATTTTCTTTTAAATAATTACATTTAAAAAATCTACATTGAAAGGTTGAATTATGTTTTCTTTTTTTAAATAATTGAATTAAACAATTGTAATGTTTGTTTTTAAATGAATGCATTTGTTTTAACATAGAGTTTAATATTCGAATTAATAACGATTCAAAATTTAAATTTCTAAATTCACATTCTTTAAAATTCAATGTAAAAATGTTGGTATAATAAACTATATGAAATGATATAAATAAAAGTATTTTTCTATCATAATAGAGTCTCCAGACCAAACCAACAGAGCCACTGGATCCAACTTTCAGCCAATCATGCGACGGACGACTCGCTCGGTGCTCTGTTGGTTTGGTCTGGTGGCGCTTTTTATATTGAATTGAAAAGACTACGAAATGAAAAATATTGATATTATAAAATTTAATTTTTGGATTCTTGGAATAAGATTATCAAACTCTATGTGTAAAAAAAAAGATTTACAAGAAATTCAATGTTTTAAAATATTGAATATAAACAAATTAAACCTTTCGATATAGAAACTATTGAATTTCTTTCCTCAACAAATAGTGAAATGCTTAAAAAAAACACCAACAAATGATGACGTCACTCACTCACTCACTCACTCACTCACTCACTCACTCACTCACTCCCTCACTCACTCACTCACTCACTCACTCACTCACTCACTCACTCACTCACTCACTCACTCACTCACTCACTCACTCACTCACTCACTCCCTCCCTCCTTCCCTCACTCACTCACTCACTCACTCACTCACTCACTCACTCACTCACTCACTCACTCACTCACTCACCCACCCACCCACTCACTCACCCACTCACTCACTCACTCACTCACTCACTCACTCACTCACTCACTCCCTCCCTCCCTCCCTCCCTCCCTCCCTCCCTCACTCACTCACTCACTCACTCACTCACTCCCTCACTCACTCACTCACTCACTCACTCACTCACTCACTCCCTCACTCACTCACTCACTCCCTCCCTCCCTCCCTCCCTCACTCACTCACTCACTCACTCACTCACTCACTCACTCACTCACTCACTCACTCACTCACTCACTCACTGACTCACTCACTCACTCACTCACTCGCTCACTCACTCGCTCCCTCACCTGTGCAGGTGCAGTCGGAGATCAAGAGGAAGTGGCGCAGCTGGACCGTCAACCGTTACTTCGCCGTGGACCTGAAGCAGCAGCGACACCCGTCCCTGGCGAGCAGTGGCGTCAACGGAGGAACTCAACTGTCCATCCTCAGCAAGAGCAGCTCGCAGATCCGCATGTCCAGCCCTCTGGCCGAGAGCGCCAACGTCAGCCTGCCCACCTGAGCCCACCTGAGCCCACCTGAGCCCACCTGAGCCGCCGGCGCCCGCCTCAGCCAATCACAGCCAAAGTCCCCCCCCGAGAGCGTTCAACCACAAACACGTCAAACGTCAGATCCGACCCTGAAATCTCGACACTTTCTACTCCGGCGTCGCCGCTGTGATGTCATCGACCCTCGGCTGACGACCTTCGACCTTGTACAGACGTTAGTGTTTCCTCCTTTTCTACGACCAGCCGTGAGTACAGAGTATGTCAAAAATATCCTAAAGAAAACGTGTACATAGTTTCGATGTCAGCTGTTTGTCGTCGTGGTGATCGATCGTTGACCCGGAGTCCGCATCTGTAGAGTGACCCTTGACCCCCCGGGGTCAGACGACGAGCGCGGCGATGACCCGACGAGATGTAGCCGTTCGTCGAGTGACATCCGTTCTTTTTGTCGTTTATCGTCAACAACACGTAGAATTTATCAGTGACGCCAGAATATTCAGTTTAACTTTATAAATACTTTGTTTTTTAATGTTTTTCGAATAATTCAATGTAATATTTTGTCTGTTCAAAGGTTGAATTTGTTTTTTAAATGTTGAAAAACTAACATGTAATGTATTTACTTGTTTTACACAGAGTTTGATTTTCTAATTCTAATAATTAAAAAAAACAACATTTGCTTAACTTTTTTATTTCATAGTTTTAAATTCATTATAAAAATGTTGATTTAAAAGATAGATTTTTGAATTATATATAAAAATATATATATTTGAATGATTGGAATTAATAGTAGCTCTGGGCTCTATTGGTTTTGTCTGGTGACTCTATTATACCAACAGTTATATAGTGAATTTAAAAGACTATACATTTAAAAATATTTGATTTAGAAAATGTTTTTTTTTTAATTATTTTGAATTTGAATAATAAACATATTATTATGAAAGATTATTTTATTAAATGATCTCAAACAAACAAAGTCATCCTTTCAATAGACAAACTATTCAATAAAGTTATTAAAAAAAGATTGAATGCTTAAAAAAAACGAACTAAATCAAAGTTAAAACATTTAAAAATGTGATTAATATTCTGAAGACACTGATGAACTTCAAGGGTCGTCGCTGTTTCACTTCCAAACTCTAAAGGTGCCATTAATGCAATATTTACTGGAAGAAAAAAATAGAATAAAATAAACCCCAAAATTCCAAGTGAAATCGTTGCCAAATTAAGTTTTGCTAATAATCCTGGATCTTCTCCTCCTTCATCCAGAAGTGCCTCCTGGGTCACGACCTTCAGTTGATACACGAATGTAGGGATTTATTACCTTTTCTTTGAAACGATTGAGACGCTTTAATGTGAAGCTGTTGACAATCTTGACTCGTCTCGTGTCCAGAAGGATCTTTATTTTTCTACGCTTTCGTCATGATTTGAAGAATGTATCAAACAAACGGATTGAACTCATCGTCGTGCTTTTGTTGAGGAAGAAACAGGGCTTTTGTGGTTCATTTATGTGTCATTCGTGCCATGAAACTCTTTTGTTGTGTAGTCGACGACACACGTGTGTGTCTGTGACGCCTCACCAGCCGTGATTCGTTGTGTAGTCGACGACCGTGTGTGTCTGTGACGCCTCACCAGCCGTGATTCGTTGTGTAGTCGACGACACACGTGTGTGTTTGTGACGCGTCACCAGCCGTGATTCGTTGTGTAGTCGACGACACGCGTGTGTGTTTGTGACGCCTCACCAGCCGTGATTTGTTGTGTAGTCGACGACACACGTGTGTGTCTGTGACGCCTCACCAGCCGTGATTCGTTGTGTAGTCGACGACACACGTGTGTGTTTGTGACGCCTCACCAGCCGTGATTCGTTGTGTAGTCGACGACACGCGTGTGTGTTTGTGACGCGTCACCAGCCGTGATTTGTTGTGTAGTCGACGACACGCGTGTGTGTTTGTGACACCTCACCAGCCGTGATTCGTTGTGTAGTCGACGACACACGTGTGTGTCTGTGACGCGTCACCAGCCGTGATTCGTTGTGTAGTCGACGACACGCGTGTGTGTTTGTGACGCGTCACCAGCCGTGATTCGTTGTGTAGTCGACGACACACGTGTGTGTTTGTGACGCGTCACCAGCCGTGATTCGTTGTGTAGTCGACGACACACGTGTGTGTCTGTGACGCTACCATGTCGTTCGACACCGGTGTTTTTGTGACACCCTCACCACCCGTGATTCGTTGTGTAGTCGACGACACACGTGTGTGTTTGTGACGCGTCACCAGCCGTGATTCGTTGTGTAGTCGACGACACGCGTGTGTGTTTGTGACGCGTCACCAGCCGTGATTCGTTGTGTAGTCGACGACACGCGTGTGTGTTTGTGACGCCTCACCAGCCGTGATTCGTTGTGTAGTCGATGACACGCGTGTGTGTCTGTGACGCGTCACCAGCCGTGATTCGTTGTGTAGTCGACGACACGCGTGTGTGTTTGTGACGCCTCACCAGCCGTGATTCGTTGTGTAGTCGACGACACACGTGTGTGTTTGTGACGCCTCACCACCCGTGATTCGTTGTGTAGTCGACGACACACGTGTGTGTTTGTGACGCGTCACCAGCCGTGATTCGTTGTGTAGTCGACGACACACGTGTGTGTCTGTGACGCGTCACCAGCCGTCGATCTGAGCCGCGAGCTCGACGAACACGACTATGTCTCAACGCTGTTAACAACACCCGCCACTAGGTGGCGCCAACTCGAGAAGAGGAATGTATTCAATATTACGTCGGATTACTTTTGATGTTGCGTGTCTTGATGGTGTGTTATTTTTGACCACGTGTTGAGTAGCCGCCGCGGACGCACACGCGGCTGAAAGAAAATAAAAGATGTTTCCGTGGCAACGAAGAGGATTTTAAAAAAGTTGTGCCAAACTGAAAAAAAGTGTTAAAATATATATTCTTGAATATTCGATCGTCACTGTTTTGGTTTTTGCAGTGAAATCCGCCATTTTGTTTGTTTTTCATGAGGAAGAAAATGTGTCAAAATGTGATTAAAACTGCACTTTTATTAACGAGTATTAACTTCGGTTCGGTGCCATTTTCAAGTATTTAACTGTGTAAATATGTGTTTTTTTTACATTTCCATTCGTTCTTTTGATGATGTAATGTAGCTAATGTGACAGCTAGCATCCCGTTAGCTTAGCTTAGCACAGAATAAAACATTTAAAACGATTTTAAATGTTAATTTTTTAAATGTTAAAATGTAAAAAGACAGCTTTAAAACTAACTTTAACTGAGTAAAACTTGTAATTCACTTGTTTGTGCTAAGCTAAGCTAACGAGCCGCTGATGCTAACGCTACAAGATGGATGCCGCCATCCTGTGTCTGACGCCATCTCTCGTGCCTGTTGAGCCATTTTGAAGCGAGTGAGTCGATCTTTTGAATGTACAGTTGTCGCTCAGCTGCTCATCGTTGCCTGCATCGAGTACAAATATGTCAACAGTGTATCCTCTCGTACACGGCGAGAACTATTTCTGACGCTCGCGTCGACCTCTTGACGGACACCTGTCACGTGTGTGTTCATGTCTGTGTGTCTAAGTGTTCATGGAAGTATAGTCGCTGTAAAAACAAGTGTATCTTCATCCAGCTTTGGTGTGTCATGTGACCGTGTCTGTCATGTGACGTCCTGGTCGAACATTCATGTGTAACTTCTACTGCAAAATAAATGTTGTTGTACTTATGATGACTTTTGTTCTTTCAATGTGTTCCTGAAATAATGTTCTTCACTTTTCAACTGTCCTTGAACATGACATGAAAGATTTTATTATTTTCATTATTATTATTATTATTATTATTATTATTATAATAATTATAATTATAATTATAATTATAATTATAATTATTATTCATTGTTAATATTATTATGATTGTTATTGTTGTTGCTGTTGTTAATTGTTATTATTATTAATTGTTGTTATTATTATTATCATGTATTCTGAATATAAACATTAAAATTGTTTGTTTTTTTGTACTTTTTTATTATCAGAGATTAAATCAAGATTATTTGTTATTTGGTGGTAATAAGATGTTAAATTGTTAATGTGTTTTCATTTTTATTCATTTATTTGATAGAATTGATTTAAAATGCAATACTTACGTTTATTTAATTAATAAATTATATATATACATGTTTATATATATATATATATATATATATATAAACCTTTTGAAAAGTTATATATTTAAAGTGATTTGTTTTGGTCATAAAACACTTTAATTTGACATTAATTGAACATAAATGCTGAAAATCTTGGACCATTATTGTAATAAAAATCTAATTTTAATCTATAATCCGATTAAAAAAGTTGGTCAACACTGGCATGAACGCAACTCAACACCAATTAAATACACATTTGTTAATTATTACTTTTATTGCATATTTAATCTCATAATTGCTCAAAACTTTTCTCTTGAACTATGATGTCGTGTCGACAGAGGACGTCGTTATCACTTATGAGATTAAATTGTTGTGAAAATAGAATATTAATGAAAGTTAAAGTGATATTAAGTAAGTGTTGGCCTTGAACTCACCTTGAATGATTCAAATTAAATTACTTTTATTACATCTATGAGTTTAAATCTCTTTAGGCTTTTCCTCACAGTTTAATTAATATCACTTTTAAAGTGTCAAGTTATATTTAAATTTGGTATTTTTAACAATACATTTATTTATCTTTTTAACTAATGACTTCCGGTTTCATTTTCTTTTTTTTTCTTAATATAAAACTATTCAATCATAAACTTTTTTAATATAATTGTTTATTTTTCTACGTTTTATTTTAATCTTAATATATATTCATTTCTACGATCTTAATATGATATATTCTCTTTATTTTAGTGCTTTCAATACACGCAATAATGCGATTTTTTTAAAGATTAAAAAAAAACGAAAATAGAAAACGTTGTGAAATAATTACTGTGAGAAGATTTTGTAGCTAAAAGCAGAAAAATGTTCTCGAAAATCTTTATTTTTAATCTTAACTTCATCTTCGTCTTGTTGGCGCGACAGTTCATCTCTGACGTCACTCCCTGATTCCCATACATTTTTTTTCACAGGCGCCGTTTGATGACGCGTCAGAGTCGCTCAGGGCCAGCTCGTGTCTCATTCAAAACATTCGTGGATCACATCACTCTGACGAGAGAACGTCTCGCGATGACCCGCAACAGAGGTTCGAATCCTCGCCTGCAGGACGCGCTCACACCGACGAGATGTGTCCACTAGAGGGCGCCCTCCGCAGCCCGCCGCGGCCCCGGATGGTCGTGGTCTGCGTCACGCTTCTCTTGGTGGGACTCAAGTGGTTCTGGTTCTGACACTTCCAGAGCCAGCGGCGCAGCTCCGTCTGGACCTGCGGGAGCGAACGTATCATGACGTCACAGTGACGTCAGCGCAACACGTGGATCAGACAAGTTTTTCGTTTCGAGCAAAATGATGGAACTTTCATTTAAAATAAACCAGGATTTATTTCACAACTGCTTAAGTTTGTTTAAGAGTGATTTGAATTTAAATTAAATACCAAAGTTGTCAAAGTGAAAATATTCAAGTCCAAAAAACAAATTAAATGAAGATATAGAAGTTCTTATTAAGAATATACAATAATTAAATATGAAAGTTGCCTTTATTGTCAAATTAAAAGACACTTTTATTCTTGTATTTATTGTTGTAATATTTATTTATAATGTATTTATTACTAATTTTGTTATTTTGTGCGGGTTTTTTTAAGTTAATTTTTATTTTTGGGAACTTTTTTTTAATCAAATTTGGCCCAATGATGTGAAATAAGGTAAAATAAATTAGGCCAAAATAAAGGAGAAAAGAAAAGAGAGGAATAATCCTTTCATCATCATCAGCAAATATCTTACTCACAAATATACATTTTAAAACATTTTTTTTTATATGCGAAAAAAAACTATATTGAAAGTATTAAACTGAATAATAAAGTTATTTATTGATATAATTAACAAAAATAATGTATATTACTTTGTGTTTGTTAAACTCTTTTTTGGAATTTAATGTATCTTTAAAAAAAATGTTTTTAATCTTTAATCACGTGGTGTTTATTTTGATCTGTCAATCATCTACTTTTGTTTAAGACCTTTTTTACGTATTTTCTGTTTCCCCCCGAATACAAATAAATACAAAAAACGCGTAGGAGCCGTAACATTACGACCAGTGTCAACCTGAACACGATCAATAAAGATTGAATAATTGTGACGACTCACCTCTCCGTTCATGAAGCAGTAAAGCAGCGCGACCACGAACCCCTGCAACAAACGTCGTCAAAGTTAATCTTTATTCATCGTTTATTCATCGTTTATTCATCGTTTATTCATCGTTTATTCATCGTTTATTCATCGTTTATTCATCGTTTATTCATTTAGTTTCAAGGACCGTCAGCTGTAGGTTCACGACTTGAATCAAACATCTTTTTATTTGTTTATCTTCTGATCGTATCGAATCACTTCATCAGCCTCTCGACGCCGCAGATAAAATCCCGTCGAGCTGAGAAGCCAAAATATCGTCTCTAATCTTCTTCCAGGATCAGAAACGACGTTAAAAGAACTAGTGGGTTTTTTTCAAAAGTATTTCTGATGTATTTTCTGCCAAAATGTTGTCGACTTTGAAAGGATCTGAGACTCGAACGTTCGAAAGAGACTTTTCTCGGCTCTGGTCGTCCAGGAGAGACTCGGACTAGAGCTCCTGGACGACCAGGTCACGTCCCATGGATCCTCCCTGATGAGGTGTTGAGTCTCATCGGGGAGAAGCCCTGGGTCGGACCCAGGCTTGAATCTCACAGTTGAAGATCTGAAGGACGTCTCTGAAGAGACACAACCTGACCTTGAATTATTCATTTATGTAGCAACCGTCGTTTCATGCATTTTTTATTATTCATCTACGTAACCCTTGACCCCTCGTTACGTTCTTGTATCAGTCAATCTAACCTGAGAATCAAGTAGACGTAAGAAAATATCAATTTACTTGGATATCGCAATATTTTTTACACAAACACTGTATCGATACTGAACAGAATCGTATCGGTTCGAACTTCTTTCTTTACAGTTTTTTAATATTGTATTTGTGTAGTTTATTTTATGGATTAACACTTCTGTCAGCGTTTGTTCATTTTTTGTGTTCCAATTAAACTTCCGGCCTCTAGATGGCCTCAGTCCCTGTGTCCTCCACAGCTAAAGGAAGAATGATGACTGAGGACGAGAGGATACAGTGAGTCCAGCAGCTTTTAAAGCTGATGTTTGGACATATTTTGGTTTGAAAACAAATGAAAGCAGTTACGACTGAGGACGAGAGGATACAGTGAGTCCAGCAGCTTTTAAAGCTGATGTTTGGACATATTTTGGTTTGAAAACAAATGAAAGCAGTTACGACTGAGGACGAGAGGATACAGTGAGTCCAGCAGCTTTTAAAGCTGATGTTTGGACATATTTTGGTTTGAAAACAAATGAAAGCAGTTACGACTGAGGACGAGAGGATACAGTGAGTCCAGCAGCTTTTAAAGCTGATGTTTGGACATATTTTGGTTTGAAAACAAATGAAAGCAGTTACGACTGAGGACGAGAGGATACAGTGAGTCCAGCAGCTTTTAAAGCTGATGTTTGGACATATTTTGGTTTGAAAACTAATGAAAGCAGTAACGACTGAGGACGAGAGTCATGTGGTCTGTAAATACTACAACACCAGATTCAAGTACTGGACAATACTACATATATATACTTGTTACTACACTGTCACAACACCAGAGTCAAGTACTGGACAATACTACATATATATACTTGTTACTACACTATCACAACACCAGAGTCAAGTACTGGACAATACTACACATATAGACTTGTTACTACACTATCACAACACCAGAGTCAAGTACTGGACAATACTACATATATATACTTGTTACTACACTGTCACAACACCAGAGTCAAGTATTGGACAATACTACACATGTATACTTGTTACTACACTATCACAACACCAGAGTCAAGTACTGGACAATACTACACATGTATACTTGTTACTACACTATCACAACACCAGAGTCAAGTACTGGACAATACTACACATGTATACTTGTTACTACACTATCACAACACCAGAGTCAAGTACTGGACAATACTACACATATATACTTGTTACTTCACTATCACAACACCAGAGTCAAGTACTGGACAATACTACACATGTATACTTGTTACTACACTATCACAACACCAGAGTCAAGTACTGGACAATACTACACATATATACTTGTTACTACACTATCACAACACCAGAGTCAAGTTCTGGACAATACTACACATATATACTTGTTACTACACTATCACAACACCAGAGTCAAGTACTGGACAATACTACACATTTATACTTGTTACTACACTATCACAACACCAGAGTCAAGTACTGGACAATACTACACATATATACTTGTTACTACACTATCACAACACCAGAGTCAATTACTCGACAATACTACACATATATCCTTGTTAATACACTATCACAACACCAGAGTCAAGTACTGGACAATACTACACATATATACTTGTTACTACACTATCACAACACCAGAGTCAAGTACTGGACAATACTACACATATATACTTGTTACTACACTATCACAACACCAGAGTCAAGTACTGGACAATACTACACATATATCCTTGTTACTACACTATCACAACACCAGAGTCAAGTACTGGACAATACTACACATATATCCTTGTTACTACACTATCACAACACCAGAGTCAAGTACTGGACAATACTACACATATATACTTGTTACTACACTATCACAACACCAGAGTCAAGTACTGGACAATACTACACATATAGACTTGTTACTACACTATCACAACACCAGAGTCAAGTACTGGACAATACTACATATATATACTTGTTACTACACTGTCACAACACCAGAGTCAAGTACTGGACAATACTACACATGTATACTTGTTAGTACACTATCACAACACCAGAGTCAAGTATTGGACAATACTACACATGTATACTTGTTACTACACTATCACAACACCAGAGTCAAGTACTGGACAATACTACACATGTATACTTGTTACTACACTATCACAACACCAGAGTCAAGTACTGGACAATACTACACATGTATACTTGTTACTACACTATCACAACACCAGAGTCAAGTACTGGACAATACTACACATATATACTTGTTACTACACTATCACAACACCAGAGTCAAGTACTGGACAATACTACACATGTATACTTGTTACTACACTATCACAACACCAGAGTCAAGTACTGGACAATACTACACATATATACTTGTTACTACACTATCACAACACCAGAGTCAAGTACTGGACAATACTACACATATATACTTGTTACTACACTATCACAACACCAGAGTCAAGTACTGGACAATACTACACATTTATACTTGTTACTACACTATCACAACACCAGAGTCAAGTACTGGACAATACTACACATATATACTTGTTACTACACTATCACAACACCAGAGTCAAGTACTGGACAATACTACACATATATCCTTGTTACTACACTATCACAACACCAGAGTCAAGTACTGGACAATACTACACATATATACTTGTTACTACACTATCACAACACCAGAGTCAAGTACTGGACAATACTACACATATATACTTGTTTACTACACTATCACAACACCAGAGTCAAGTACTGGACAATACTACACATATATCCTTGTTACTACACTATCACAACACCAGAGTCAAGTACTGGACAATACTACACATATATCCTTGTTACTACACTATCACAACACCAGAGTCAAGTACTGGACAATACTACACATATATACTTGTTACTACACTATCACAACACCAGAGTCAAGTACTGGACAATACTACACATATATACTTGTTACTACACTATCACAACACCAGAGTCAAGTACTGGACAATACTACACATATATCCTTGTTACTACACTATCACAACACCAGAGTCAAGTACTGGACAATACTACACATATATACTTGTTACTACACTATCACAACACCAGAGTCAAGTACTGGACAATACTACACATATATCCTTGTTACTACACTATCACAACACCAGAGTCAAGTACTGGACAATACTACACATATATACTTGTTACTACACTATCACAACACCAGAGTCAAGTACTGGACAATACTACACATATATACTTGTTACTACACTATCACAACACCAGAGTCAAGTACTGGACAATACTACACATATATCCTTGTTACTACACTATCACAACACCAGAGTCAAGTACTGGACAATACTACACATATATCCTTGTTACTACACTATCACAACACCAGAGTCAAGTACTGGACAATACTACACATATATACTTGTTACTACACTATCACAACACCAGAGTCAAGTACTGGACAATACTACACATATATACTTGTTACTACACTATCACAACACCAGAGTCAAGTACTGGACAATACTACACATATATCCTTGTTACTACACTATCACAACACCAGAGTCAAGTACTGGACAATACTACACATATATACTTGTTACTACACTATCACAACACCAGAGTCAAGTACTGGACAATACTACACATATATCCTTGTTACTACACTATCACAACACCAGAGTCAAGTACTGGACAATACTACACATATATACTTGTTACTACACTATCACAACACCAGAGTCAAGTACTGGACAATACTACACATATATACTTGTTACTACACTATCACAACACCAGAGTCAAGTACTGGACAATACTACACATGTATACTTGTTACTACACTATCACAACACCAGAGTCAAGTACTGGACAATACTACACATATATACTTGTTACTACACTATCACAACACCAGAGTCAAGTTCTGGACAATACTACACATATATACTTGTTACTACACTATCACAACACCAGAAGTCAAGTACTGGACAATACCTTTCTTTTACTACACTATCCACAACACCAGAGTCAAGTACTGGACAATCTACACATATATACTTGTTACTACACTATCACAACACCAGAGTCAAGTACTGGACAATACTACACATATATACTTGTTACTACACTATCACAACACCAGAGTCAAGTACTGGACAATACTACACATATATACTTGTTACTACACTATCACAACACCAGAGTCAAGTACTGGACAATACTACACATATATACTTGTTACTACACTATCACAACACCAGAGTCAAGTACTGGACAATACTACACATATATACTTGTTACTACACTATCACAACACCAGAGTCAAGTACTGGACAATACTACACATATATACTTGTTACTACACTATCACAACACCAGAGTCAAGTACTGGACAATACTACACATATATACTTGTTACTACACTATCACAACACCAGAGTCAAGTACTGGACAATACTACACATATATACTTGTTACTACACTATCACAACACCAGAGTCAAGTACTGGACAATACTACACATATATACTTGTTACTACACTATCACAACACCAGAGTCAAGTACTGGACAATACTACACATATATACTTGTTACTACACTATCACAACACCAGAGTCAAGTACTGGACAATACTACACATATATCCTTGTTACTACACTATCACAACACCAGAGTCAAGTACTGGACAATACTACACATATATACTTGTTACTACACTATCACAACACCAGAGTCAAGTACTGGACAATACTACACATATATACTTGTTACTACACTATCACAACACCAGAGTCAAGTACTGGACAATACTACACATATATACTTGTTACTACACTATCACAACACCAGAGTCAAGTACTGGACAATACTACACATATTCCTTGTTACTACACTATCACAACACCAGAGTCAAGTACTGACTACTACACATATATACTTGTTACTACACTATCACAACACCAGAGTCAAGTACTGGACAATACTACACATATATACTTGTTACTACACTATCACAACACCAGAGTCAAGTACTGGACAATACTACACATATATACTTGTTACTACACTATCACAACACCAGAGTCAAGTACTGGACAATACTACACATATATACTTGTTACTACACTATCACAACACCAGAGTCAAGTACTGGACAATACTACACATATATCCTTGTTACTACACTATCACAACACCAGAGTCAAGTACTGGACAATACTACACATATATCCTTGTTACTACACTATCACAACACCAGAGTCAAGTACTGGACAATACTACACATATATACTTGTTACTACACTATCACAACACCAGAGTCAAGTACTGGACAATACTACACATATATACTTGTTACTACACTATCACAACACCAGAGTCAAGTACTGGACAATACTACACATATATCCTTGTTACTACACTATCACAACACCAGAGTCAAGTACTGGACAATACTACACATATATACTTGTTACTACACTATCACAACACCAGAGTCAAGTACTGGACAATACTACACATATATCCTTGTTACTACACTATCACAACACCAGAGTCAAGTACTGGACAATACTACACATATATACTTGTTACTACACTATCACAACACCAGAGTCAAGTACTGGACAATACTACACATATATACTTGTTACTACACTATCACAACACCAGAGTCAAGTACTGGACAATACTACACATATATACTTGTTACTACACTATCACAACACCAGAGTCAAGTACTGGACAATACTACACATATATACTTGTTACTACACTATCACAACACCAGAGTCAAGTACTGGACAATACTACACATATATACTTGTTACTACACTATCACAACACCAGAGTCAAGTACTGGACAATACTACACATATATACTTGTTACTACACTATCACAACACCAGTCAAGTACTGGACAATACTACACATATATACTTGTTACTACACTATCACAACACCAGAGTCAAGTACTGGACAGTACTACACATATATACTTGTTACTACACTATCACAACACCAGAGTCAAGTACTGGACAATACTACACACATATACTTGTTACTACACTATCACAACACCAGAGTCAAGTACTGGACAATACTACACATATATCCTTGTTACTACACTATCACAACACCAGAGTCAAGTACTGGACAATACTACACATATATACTTGTTACTACACTATCACAACACCAGAGTCAAGTACTGGACAATACTACACATATATACTTGTTACTACACTATCACAACACCAGAGTCAAGTACTGGACAATACTACACATATATACTTGTTACTACACTATCACAACACCAGAGTCAAGTACTGGACAATACTACACATATATCCTTGTTACTACACTATCACAACACCAGAGTCAAGTACTGGACAGTACTACACATATATACTTGTTACTACACTATCACAACACATGAGTCAAGTACTGGACAATACTACACATATATACTTGTTACTACACTATCACAACACCAGTCAAGTACTGGACAATACTACACATATATACTTGTTACTACACTATCACAACACCAGAGTCAAGTACTGGACAATACTACACATATATACTTGTTACTAAACTATCACAACACCAGAGTCAAGTACTGGACAATACTACACATATATACTTGTTACTACACTATCACAACACCAGAGTCAAGTACTGGACAGTACTACACATATATACTTGTTACTACACTATCACAACACATGAGTCAAGTACTGGACAATACTACACATATATACTTGTTACTACACTATCACAACACCAGAGTCAAGTACTGGACAATACTACACATATATACTTGTTACTACACTATCACAACACCAGAGTCAAGTACTGGACAATACTACACATATATACTTGTTACTAAACTATCACAACACCAGAGTCAAGTACTGGACAATACTACACATATATACTTGTTACTACACTATCACTATATATAACTGTATATGGTTGTATTGTGTACACACTGTTATCAACACACTGTTATCAACACACTGTTATCAACACACTGTTATCAACACACTGTTATCAACACACACTCCTACACTCTGAGCCTGAAACTGCTTCTCATTGGTCACTGAAGGTTCAAAGACTCACCTGGAAGGATCCGAGTCCGAGCTCGATATACAGTCGAGCAGCGACGCCGGTGTTCTCGGGCAGGAAGGCGAACACTGTGTAGTGCATCCCGAACAGAGGGATGAGGAAGAGCGTGGACTTCGCCAGTCGTCTGGACAAACATGAGGAACTTTAACGCTTTTTATCTTCTTCGGATTAAATGTCGGCTCCAGATCCGGAGATTAAAGTGCGACCATCGTGTTGTCGTTTAATTAGTGTTTATCTGCGCGAACATCTGAGACGCTAACCTGCGCTTCAACCTTCACGCTTCCTTGAGCGTGTTTTCGTCGTCGCGTGGTTTCAGCTCAAGAGAATCTTTTGTCGTCACAAAGTTACTTTAAAGTTAGTTTTTAATCATAATCATCGTCACATGATCGCGTGAGCGTCGCGTGATTGGCTGACAGTTGGATCCAGTAGATCGGAGCTCGTTTGCTTTTGTCTGGAGACTCTATTGTACCAACATTTATGTATTGAATATAAAAGACTATTATTTCAAATATATTGAATTTTTGAACATTTATTTTAGATATTTTTTAATTAAATGATCAACACTAATGAGCAAAAATAAAAATAATAATAAAAAATAAATTTTGAAAACGTTAGAATTTCTTACTTAAGATTTTTCTTTAAAAACGACAAATTCAACATTTCAATGTATAAATTCTTGAATTCTATTATTAACAAAAAGATAATAAAAATGCTTAAAAAAACAAAAATCAACATGTTTATATTAATTTATAAAAAGAATAGGAATAAATAAAAACTGAATGCAGAATTTCTCAAATGAAATTATTCCAAAAATAAATTGTTAAACAACATTTGAATAAAAATAAGGTTCAATACTTGAATTAAATCCTTCTATCTCCCGATGTTCTTGATATTCTGAGCATCTTATTTTCTTGTTCCTTCCCTCACGAGCGCCGAAGCATCCGAGCCGTGAAAACATCTATTCCTGGAGTGAAGTTCTATTTTTAACGCTGGTAAAAACTGGGATTCATTCACATAAACGCAGAGTTTGCGTCGAGTTCGTGTCGCGGGATTTTCTCTTCAGATCCTGAGACTCGGAGTCGCTCAGGACCTTCTGCCGCTCGAGCGTCTTCAAAGTTATCATGTCCTCAAAGATCCTCTGGCGAGGAAGAGTTTTCGCTGTTTGGAACGTGTGATGGATTCGAGGTGTGAGAAAACTACTTGAAAGTAATAAGTATATTTAAAAACACGTTCAATCAGAGAAGTACAGGCTCTTGAGTGTGGAGAGTTGACCACCGATTGAGGGTGAGTTACTAAGATAAGCTGTTTAATAAGATGTTTGGAACGTGTGATGGATTCAAGGTTTGAAAAAACTACTTAAAGGTAATAATTATATTTAATAACACATTTATTCAGAGAAATACAGGCTCTTGAGTGTGGAGGGTTGACCACTGATTGAGGGTGAGTTACTAAGATAAGCTGTTTAATAAGATGTTTGGAACGTGTGATGGATTCAAGGTTTGAAAAAACTACTTAAAGGTAATAATTATATTTAATAACACATTTATTCAGAGAAATACAGGCTCTTGAGTGTGGAGGGTTGACCACCGATTGAGGGTGAGTTACTAAGATAAGCTGTTTAATAAGATGTTTGGAACGTGTGATGGATTCAAGGTTTGAAAAAACTACTTAAAGGTAATAATTGTATTTAAAAACACATTCATTCAGAGAAGTACAGGCTCTTGAGTGTGGAGGGTTGACCACCGATTGAGGGTGAGTTACTAAGATAAGCTGTTTAATAAGATGTTTGGAACGTGTGATGGATTCGAGGTGTGAGAAAACTACTTGAAAGTAATAAGTATATTTAAAAACACGTTCAATCAGAGAAGTACAGGCTCTTGAGTGTGGAGGGTTGACCACCGATTGAGGGTGAGTTACTAAGATAAGCTGTTTAATAAGATGTTTGGAACGTGTGATGGATTCAAGGTTTGAAAAAACTACTTAAAGGTAATAATTATATTTAATAACACATTTATTCAGAGAAATACAGGCTCTTGAGTGTGGAGGGTTGACCACTGATTGAGGATGAGTTACTAAGATAAGCTGTTTAATAAGATGTTTGGAACGTGTGATGGATTCAAGGTTTGAAAAAACTACTTAAAGGTAATAATTATATTTAATAACACATTTATTCAGAGAAATACAGGCTCTTGAGTGTGGAGGGTTGACCACTGATTGAGGGTGAGTTACTAAGATAAGCTGTTTAATAAGATGTTTGGAACGTGTGATGGATTCAAGGTTTGAAAAAACTACTTAAAGGTAATAATTGTATTTAAAAACACATTCATTCAGAGAAGTACAGGCTCTTGAGTGTGGAGGGTTGACCACCGATTGAGGGTGAGTTACTAAGATAAGCTGTTTAATAAGATGTTTGGAACGTGTGATGGATTCAAGGTGTGAAAAAACTACTTTAAAGTAATAAGTATATTTAAAAACACGTTCAATCAGAGAAGTACAGGCTCTTGAGTGTGGAGGGTTGACCACCGTTTGAGGGTGAGTTACTAAGATAAGGGCATAATGTTTGGAACGTGTGATGGATTCGAGGTGTGAAGAAAACTACTTGAAAGTAATAAGTATATTTAAAAACACGTTCAATCAGAGAAGTACAGGCTCTTGAGAGTGGAGGGTTGACCACCAATTGAGGGTGAGTTACTAAGATAAGCTGTTTAATAAGATGTTTGGAACGTGTGATGGATTCAAGGTGTGAAAAAACTACTTGAAAGTAATAAGTATATTTAAAAACACGTTCAATCAGAGAAATACAGGCTCTTGAGTGTGGAGGGTTGACCACCGATTGAGGGTGAATTACTAAGATAAGCTGTTTAATAAGATGTTTGGAACGTGTGATGGATTCAAGGAACGTGTGATGGATTCAAGGTTTGAAAAAACTACTTAAAGGTAATAATTGTATTTAAAACACGTTCAATCAGAGAAGTACAGGCTCTTGAGTGTGGAGGGTTGACCACCGATTGAGGGTGAGTTACTAAGATAAGCTGTTTAATAAGATGTTTGGAACGTGTGATGGATTCAAGGTTTGAAAAAACTACTTAAAGGTAATAATTGTATTTAAAAACACATTCATTCAGAGAAGTACAGGCTCTTGAGTGTGGAGGGTTGACCACCGATTGAGGGTGAGTTACTAAGATAAGCTGTTTAATAAGATGTTTGGAACGTGTGATGGATTCAAGGTGTGAAAAAACTACTTTAAAGTAATAAGTATATTTAAAAACACGTTCAATCAGAGAAGTACAGGCTCTTGAGTGTGGAGGGTTGACCACCGTTTGAGGGTGAGTTACTAAGATAAGGGCATAATGTTTGGAACGTGTGATGGATTCGAGGTGTGAGAAAACTACTTGAAAGTAATAAGTATATTTAAAAACACGTTCAATCAGAGAAGTACAGGCTCTTGAGAGTGGAGGGTTGACCACCGATTGAGGGTGAGTTACTAAGATAAGCTGTTTAATAAGATGTTTGGAATGTGTGATGGATTCAAGGTGTGAAAAAACTACTTGAAAGTAATAAGTATATTTAAAAACACGTTCAATCAGAGAAATACAGGCTCTTGAGTGTGGAGGGTTGACCACCGATTGAGGGTGAATTACTAAGATAAGCTGTTTAATAAGATGTTTGGAACGTGTGATGGATTCAAGGAACGTGTGATGGATTCAAGGTTTGAAAAAACTACTTAAAGGTAATAATTGTATTTAAAAACACGTTCAATCAGAGAAGTACAGGCTCTTGAGTGTGGAGGGTTGACCACCGATTGAGGGTGAGTTACTAAGATAAGCTGTTTAATAAGATGTTTGGAACGTGTGATGGATTCAAGGTTTGAAAAAACTACTTAAAGGTAATAATTGTATTTAAAAACACATTCATTCAGAGAAGTACAGGCTCTTGAGTGTGGAGGGTTGACCACCGATTGAGGGTGAGTTACTAAGATAAGCTGTTTAATAAGATGTTTGGAACGTGTGATGGATTCAAGGTGTGAAAAAACTACTTAAAGGTAATAATTATATTTAATAACACGTTTATTCAGAGAAATACAGGCTCTTGAGTGTGGAGGGTTGACCACCGATTGAGGGTGAGTTACTAAGATAAGGGCACAATGTTTGGCAGAGACAAAAAAAAACAAAAACCAAAGCATCACGTGTGGAAAATGGAGCGAAATAATTAAAATGAATTGCAAAAATAAACCTTTTGAAAGCTTGGATTCTATTTTGATGCCCAAACAAGTTTTTTTTGTTAAAGCAAAAGTACTAACACAGTTTCAACACAGTATATTTTTTTTCTTCAGTCTTCAATGCTCGTGTTAATGCATCAAAATAACAATCATTTTTAATTATTTTACTACATTAATTACCGTGTTTGATGAGAGATAATGTGAATAAAGTATTTTTTAAGACAAAAGATACTTTGAACAAACAAGGAAAGTTAAATGGAGAGTAAAGTGCCATGTTTGTTGTGTTGCAGGAGCGTAACCTTCACGATCATCAGTTCAGCTTAATACACTGATATTTCACTCTTTTATTTACGACAAAAATGTGTCGTGAATTAAATAAAAAAGAAAATTAACCGATGGTTAAAGATTTGATTTCTGGTCCGACTCACCTTCAGCCAAAAAAAACATTTGATCATTTTGAAAGCATTTTGTCAACGTGAACATGTTGAAAATGTTATTGTTTGAAAAAAACTCACATGAAGTGTCCGGTGTCGTTGTTCCCGTTGATGGCCGAAGATTTCAGCTTCTGCACCAGAATCCGAATGACGTTGATGAAAATCACGATGTTGATCTAAAACAAACACATTTATACAGAGATACCATTAAAATGCAGAAAAAACGAACCATGTTTAGATGAAACCTCGAACTTCTGGGTCGAACGTGTGAACAAAGACGTTATAAAAGAGAATATTCCATGTTTACGGAGAATAACGAGCTTTATGTCGTTTGAAACTCACCAGTAGCGACGCAGTTATCGGACCTTTAATAATCCACCAGATGCCAACAGAGTCCGTGTCGTCCCAGCAACTGAAATACATTCAAAACCTGTTGTTTCTTCAGTCATTAGTTCCACGTGAAACATTCTTGTGAAGCACGAGATTATTCCTGTGTTGTTTACTGCATTCTTGTTTTCATGCTAAATGCTAAATGCTAATGCTGTAGGATTTAAGAGCTAACTTGACGAAATATATGTTCAAAATGATCGTTTAGAGTTAGCGACAGTCAATTTATAAATAGATCAACAATAATATCGATAATAAAATTGACACTAATGGTTTGATATGCTACGTTAGCAAGTAAAATTGGTTGACCTTCAGATGTTATGTTAGCATGTTAGCAACAGCGTTGCTATGAAATCAATTAAACAGTAATATTTATCCATTTCTATGGAGTAGTTTCAGTTTAAATATATATTTCGAAGCAGATATCCAAGCTAACACGCTAATGGAGTTGAGTAGCGCTGTAGCACTTTAGCTAGCACCAGAATCCGAATGACGTTGATGAAAATCACGATGTTGATCTAAAACAAACACATTTATACAGAGATACCATTAAAATGCTGTAGGATTTAAGAGCTAACTTGACGAAATATATGTTCAAAATGATCGTTTAGAGTTAGCGACAGTCAATTTATAAATAGATGAACAATAATATCGATAATAAAATTGACAATAATGGTTTGATATACTACGTTAGCAAGTAAAATTGGTTGACCTTCAGATGTTATGTTAGCATGTTAGCAACAGCGTTGCTATGAAATCAATTAAACAGTAATATTTATCCATTTCTATGGAGTAGTTTCAGTTTAAATATTTAATATTAATTTTTTTTTTTATATAAATATATTTCGAAGCAGATATCCAAGCTAACACGCTAATGGAGTTGAGTAGCGCTGTAGCACTTTAGCTAGCTTCACAATCACGTTGCTGAAAACCACGATGTTAAAACAAACGCATTTATACAGGATGTTAAAACGCTGCAAACCATGTTTAGATGAAACCTCGACTAAAGTTTATTGTTTGAGGCGTCTTTAATGATTTATTAAAATAGACATGATGTCATTTTAGTGTGTATTTTATAAAGAAATTAACCAAACGTTTTCATTTTTTTAATTTTATGATGTGTCGTTACTCTTACACTAATATTTAAATGATTTATTTTGAAAACAATGTTCTGAATAATATATTAAATAAAAGTATTCTATTTTAACTATTTTTTAACTTAACCTTATATAAAATAACCAAATAATAATTATATACCTGAGGAAGAAAAATATATATGATATATAATAAATTGAGGGAAATTGAAAATAAACACAAATTGAATATTTTAATCTTGAATCATTGTTTTGACTAATTACAGTCGTTTGTAACCTTCACAGGTGAGTCACGTGACTCGTCGTGAACTAGTGAAGACATGTTTGAATCTCACCCTCTGTTGTCGTAGAAGAACCTGGTCAGAACCCAGAGGACCAGCACCGTGGATGGAAGCCCTGCACACGTCAACAACACGTCAACAACACGTCAACAACACGTCAATAACACGTCGATAACACGTCAGATCACATGTAAGTCGTGGAAACACGTCGTCTTTCGTCGCTGAAGCTGAAATTAGAACCAGACGCAGAAACGGGAGCGACAAGGATGAGTGAGATAGCGGCGCCGGAACGAAGCAGATAAGACGGCGGGAAGAAAAAAATCCCACGTCAAGATTTTCTCCGTCAAAAACAAAGATCATGTCGTCGGATGGTTTAATCGGTTTATCTTTTGTTTCTGACGTTCGTCTTCTCGAGGCTTTAAACTTGTTTTCTGACGAGAAGTTTCCATCACCAGCTGAACATGATCAGGTTTCACCGACGTGACCCTTCAATGTCATGTGACGAGCACTCGAATAAGAATTATTCTAGCATCTGTAGCACAACGTCGTCATTAGCATTGTAGCATCTTTAGCACAACATCATCATTATCATCATAAGTACAAGATCAATCATCATCATCGTTAGTACAATATTATCATTAGCATCTTTGGCATTACATCATCTTTAGCATCATAAGCAAAACATCGTCATTAGCGTCATAGCATCTTTAGCTCAACATCATCATTAGCATTGTTAGCACAACATTATAATTAGCATAGGTAGCACAACATCACCATTAGCATAGGTAGCACAACATCATCATTAGCATCAGTAGCACAACATAATCATTAGCTTCTTTAGTACAACATCATCATTATCATCAGTAGCACAACATAATCATTAGCATCTTTAGCACAACCTCATCATTAGCATCAGTAGCACAACATAATCATTAGCATATTTAGCACAACATCATCATTAGCATCAGTAGCACAACATAATCATTAGAATCTTTAGCACAACATCATCATTAGCATTGTTAGCTCAACATAATCATTAGCATCTTTAGCACAACATCATCATTAGCATCAGTAGCACAACATAATCATTATAATCTTTAACAAACATCATATTAGCATTATGCATAGCTCAACATAATCATTAGCATCTTTAGCACAACATCAGCATTAGCATCAGTAGCACAACATAATCATTAGCATCTTTAGCACAACATCGTCATTAGCATTGTTAGCTCAACATAATCTCTGGTGAAACTCACAACAAAGCAGGTTTTTAGGATTCAAGTACGGCTTCACTTCAGATTAAATAAAGTTTCTTCTCTTTCTTCCGTCCGGATTCTTCCCTCGTTCTTCCTTTGATCTGCACATGTTCAAGCTTCTGGTTCGTGGCACTCATGGGTTCCTCATTTACAGGCTCCTGGCCTGACCTACATTTGTTGATGTTTATCTGCGTCGTGACCGAACGTCTCAAACTAGCTCTCAGCGTCGTAAACAAGACTTGATAAGAGTCGTTGTTATTGGACGAAGAACGATTTGTTCGAACCGACAAACCTTCAGCTGAAGAGTTTGGAATAATAGTCATAAAAGGTCACATTTATGCTGCAAATATACTTTTTATTATCATTATTCTCCTGCATTATATATAACAAGTAACTTTTTATATCATTTTTAAAGTCATTGATTATGATGGAAGGAAGTGACAAATCCTTCAAAAGGTTCATGGATCCACATGGTAATCATCGACTCTCCTGTTCCATGTTTCATTATTCAACAAAACTTTATTGAACTCTGGCGTCTTATTCCTAAAGATTCGAAGACCTCCCAGAGAACCTTGACCTTGACCTGAAAAATACCTAGAATTCTCAGAAAACTCTTGACAAGGAATTAGACAGAAACTGGAATCTTACTGAGGAGGTGTTGATAGTGGTTTTGAGTTAAAGAACATCATCACTAATGGTGATAATGTGCTACAACGCTAATGTTGTGCTAACACTGCTAATGATGATGTTGTTCTAAAGATACTACTGATGATGTTGTGCTACTGATGCTAATCGTGATGTTGTGCTAGAGATGCTAATGATGATGTTGTTCTAAAGATACTACTGGTGATGTTGTGCTACTGATGCTAATCATGATGTTGTGCTAAAGATGTTAATGATGATGTTGTACTTACAATGCTAATGGTGATGTTGTGCTACTGATGCTAATGATGATGTTGTGCTTACAATGCTAATGAGAATGTTGTGCTACAGATGCTAATGGTGATGTTGTGCTACTGAGGCAAATCATGATGTTGTGCTAAATATGCTATTGATGATGTTGTGCTAAATATGCTATTTATGATGTTGTGCTAAAGATGCTAATGGTGATGTTTTGCTAACTATGCTAATGATGATGTTGTGCTAAAGATACTACTGATGATGTTGTGCTAAATATTCTACTGATGATGATGTTGTGCTAAAGATGCTACTGATGAGGATTTTGTGCTAAAGATGCTAATGATGATGTTGTGCTTAAGATGCTAATCGTGATGTTGTGCTACTGAGGCAAATCATGATGTTGTGCTAAATATGCTATTGATGATGTTGTGCTAAAGATGCTAATGGTGATGTTTTGCTAACTTTGCTAATGATGATGTTGTGCTAAAGATGCTACTGATGAGGATGTTGTGCTAAAGATGCTAATGATGATGTTGTGCTAAAGATGCTAATGATGATGTTGTGCTAAAGATGCTAGATGAGGTTGTGCTAAAGATGCTAATGAGGATGTTGTGCTAAAGATGCTAGAGGATGTTGTGCTAAAGTGAGTAAGTAAGTTATTTGTTTTATATAGTGCTTTTCCATGCTGATGATGATGTTGTGCTAAAGATGCTAATGATGATGTTGTGCTAAAGATGCTAATGATGATGTTGTGCTAACAATGCTACCAAGCCAATCAACCTGTCTGTCAGTATTTCTACCTACATCTCTTGCTGATGACGTGACTAATCAGGAAAATCTGCTGACAAATGATTGACATATGTCATCGACATGTCATTTCTGCTGTTGAGTGAATCTTGATAAATGAAAGTATAGGATTAAAAAAATGTTTATTAAATCTTCAGAAAATGGTTCTAAGTTAAAGAACTGGGAAGACAAAAGTGTCTGAACCTGCCTCGTCTATCACGGTTCATGTTATTGGACTGATGACATCTCAGCCGACATGTTCTTCCCATTCCCTCGTTCTCTGGTGAAATAATGGGCGAGCGAACTGACATGATGGGTTCTGGCAACAATCGTCGGAATCATCTTCATCTCACGTGAGGATTGGAGTCGACTCGTGATGTTCCACTTCTATGTGCGAGTCAAACATCATCATTAGTGTCGCCCTATTTCAGGCAGACGTGGAAAAAAAGAGAAGCTTTAAAGATTCTCTCCTGGTTCTGGTTCAGCGTCAGGTTCTGCCGAACAAACAAGTGTTTGGACCTGAAGCGTCAGAAGCGCCGCTCGCCGGCGTGATGTTCGCTCAGACGGTCACGCTCGGCGGAGCAGGCGATACTGAGAAGTCGGAAATAGACGCCGGAACAGAAATAACTCGGTAGATCATGGGCTCACCCCAGCCGGTCAGGATGTACCACCAGAAGTACTTCCTCTGGGACACGAAGGTCAAGGCCAGCAGGGTCTGCAGGTACATGCCCTCCACCAGCAGCCAGAAGTAGTTGGCCAGGATGCTGAACTGGAAGAAAGCCACGGCGGACTTGCAGGCGGCCTGAGAGGAGGAGGACGACTTGAGTGACACACTTGATGACATGTTAATAATAAATGTCGTTATTTAATTTAACATGATTCGCTTCAAGCTGCTCACCAGGAAATGCTCTTATTATTGTATTATTGTACTTATTATATTTACTTACACTAATGGTGATGATGTGCTGTGACGCAAATGACAATGTTGTGCTAACGATGCTAATGATGATGTTTTGCTACCAATGCTAAATGATGATGTTGTGGTAACAAAGCTAATGATGATGTTGTGCTAACGATACTAATGGTGATGTTGGGCTAAAGATGCTACAATGCTAATGATGACGTTGTGCTACAGATGCTAATGATCATGTTATGCTAAAGATGCTATGGTGCTAATGAAGATGTTGTGCTAACGAAGCTAATGATGATTCTGTGCAAAAGATGCTAATGGTGATGTTCTGCTAACGATGCTAATGATGATGTTGTGCTACGACGCTTATGAAGATGTTGTGCTAACGATTCTAATGACAATGTTTTGCTAACAATGCTAGTAATGATGTCGTGGTTACCATGCTAATGATGACGTTGTGCTACAAATGCTAATGATCATGTTATGCTAAAGATACTACGGTGCTAATGAAGATGTTGTGCTAACAATGCAAATGACAATGTTTTGCTAACAATGCTAATGATGATGTTGTGCTAAGCATGCTAATGATAATATTGTGCAAAAGATTCTAATGATGATGTTTTGCTAAAGTTGCTAATGATGATGTTTTGCTAACATTGCTAATGATGATGCTTTGCTAACGATGCTAATGATGAATGATGATGTTGTGCTAACCATGCTAATGAAGATATTTTGCAAAAGATGCTAATGGTGATGTTCTGCTAACGATGCTAATGAAGATGTTTCGCTTACGATGCTAACACGCTAATCAACCTGTCTGTCAGTATTTTAACGTTACATCTTCTGCTCACGACTTGACTTATCAGGCAAACCTGCCGACAAATGATTGACATGTGTCATCGCTCGGTGACGGCCTCCTCCCGTCGGCAGGTCATTTCCGGTGCTAAGTGAATCACGACGGTGAGTCATGCTGACGCTCACCGAGGAGATGGAGCAGTGGTCCAGCGTCTCGTCGGCGAACAGGACGGCGTCCTTGACGAAGACGGCGCTGGCTCTCAGGACGAAGGACGAGAACAGGTTGACGTGGATGTAGTTCCTGGTGCAGCGGAACTTCCTGAGCGAGACACGGAGACAGTCCTGGAGGTTCACACCGGCTCACATCTTTATCAGCCTGTTTCCTAAACGTTACCATGGCAACCATACGTCTTTTGTTAAGACCAGACACTCAGATCAGGATTATAGATGTTCACGTTGAGTCTTCTTTTCACTGGAGACCATTCAGACCCAACCAATCGATCACGATCCCTCGCCATCAATGGCGTCCGTGCGGCCGCTTCCTGTCAGAGGCCACGCCCACCCGTCGCTATAGCGATTGCGACCGGAGGATTTCGAGAGCTTTGTTTCTCAGAGACTCACTCGTGGTCTTGTTCACCAGTGACTGGTCTGTCGAGGTGTAGAAAGAGCTGAGCCATGAGGCAAAACTCTCAATTTAGGTTGTTCAACCTCCCCCCCCCCTTTCGCACGTACTTTGCCGCCCAGTCATAAACGTGCAGTTAGTTTCACTGTAAAGAAAATATTTACATTTTTCTGAAAAATTACATAAAACTGAGAAAAAAACGGTGATGCGTTCAATGAACCTTTTCATTCAGGAGAACAATACGGTTTGTCTGTGTGTCATTGGTTAATCTCAGATTAGAAAAGTATTTTCTTTTTATATGTTTAGTAGGATTTGTTGAGTTGGGAATTAAATATTAAATTAAAATAAATATGTATTTTCTCTCAAATGTCATTATTTATATATTGGAAAAGGAAATATTATTATTATTATTATTATAATTCTATTAATAATAATAACATCTTATTTATTATCTTTAAATTGTATTTATTTTTCTTCAACCAAATACATGTATTTATTGTGATAAACATTTGTTTTCCAATGTCAAAAGTCACCTTTTTTATTTTAACTTTTTAAATGTGTTTTTATACAATTATATATATATATATATATATATATATATATATATATATATATATCTGGGCCACTGAGACGAGGGGGTCACAGGAGAGCTGGGTGGAGGTCCCGGGGCAGACCCGGGTCTCCTCTGACAGCAGCAGGAGGTGTTTGTGTTCCACAGCAACATTGAGGGTCGTCTCACCTGAAGGCAGTGAAGACCACGATGGCAGTGATGAGGGAGAAGAGTGAGGTTGCGTAACCCACAGTGTAGACCTGACGCAGTGTGGAGAGGTAGCTGGTCTGGAAGAGAAGAGACTCTCTGAGCTGGAACCATATCCATCCATCCATCCATCCATCCATCCGTCCATCCATCCATCCATCCATCCATCATCCATCCATCCATCCATCCATCCATCCATCCATCCATCCATCCATCCATCCATCCATCCATCCATCCATCCATCCATCATCCATCCATCCATCCATCCATCCATATCCATCATCCATCCATCCGTCCGTCCATCCATCCATCCATCCATCCGTCCATCCAATCCGTCCATCCATCCGTCCATCGTCATCCATCCATCCATCTCGTCCACCCATCCTATCCATCATCCATCCATCCATCCATCATCCATCCGTCCGTCCGTCCATCCATCCATCCATCCATCCATCCATCCATCCATCCGTCCGTCCGTCCGTCCATCAATCCATCCATCCATCCATCCATCCGTCCATCCGTCCGTCCATCCATCCATCCATCCATCCATCCATCCATCCATCCATCCATCCGTCCGTCCGTCCATTTCTTTTTTTAAGCATTTCTTTTAAATAATTGAACTCCATAGTTTCTACATCATGGGATCTTGAGCTTCTACGTCGTCACGTGATCGTCTTCACGTCACATGATCGTCTTCACGTCACGTGATCGTCTTCACGTCACATGATCGTCTTCACGTCACGTGATTGTCTTCACGTCACATGATCGTCTTCACGTCACATGATTGGCTGAAAGTTTGATCCAATTGCTCTGCGTTCTGTTGGTTCTGGCTTTCGTTGACAACGTGGACGTCACTAAGATTGTTTAAGGTAAACGTGTCCATCGATTCATACTCAGTTTTGTTTGTGTTTTAGTGACAATTTAGTGTGAGACGCACTTATGCACTAAAAATACTAAGTGCACAAGTATGTGATTTGAGACACACATCACGTCTCCCTTGTCATGTGTTTCGTCTCGTTCGTTCACCACATCCTCGTCACGCCACAGACTCTGGATCAAGTCAGTGAAGAGTTTTACTTTAGAAAATAGCCTTTGATTTTCCCTCCAGTCGGAGCGTTTGTTTCGTCTGAGCTTCACTCCGTTGGACTGACTTTCTGTTTGATTCTTTGAGTCGATTAAAAGACGAACCGTCCTGTTTCAAGTCCGACCACTTTGTTTGAGACACAATCCATACTTTTACTCACCATTCAAACGTTTTCCGTCTCAAAATATGATTTTAAAACGATCAGTTTGTTATTGAACCGTAGATCTACAGAACCTAGATTCTCATCTACACAATATATCAAGTTGTTTAAAGTCACACGGTGATGTCGTTCATCCAGAGCTACAGAAACACACGAGTCAGATTTTAGTGTTAAAAACCTTTTTAAATGTGGATTTATACGATTAATAAGACGTCGTCTC
>JACEEU010000706.1:21237527-21260027 GCA_016630915.1 Callionymus lyra
TACTTATGCTACTAATACTATTAATTCTACTAATGATTCTACTACTACTGTTACGGTTCTATTGCTTCTACTTCCACTACTACTACTTCTAATTTTACAACTAATTCTACTACTACTTTTAATGTTCTACTTCTTCTACTTCAACCACTTATTCCACTAATACTTCCACTACTACTTCTACTATCTTTGCTACTACTACTATTACTTTTTCTAATAATTCTACTACTACTGTTACTGTTCTACTGCTTCTACTTCAGCTACTACTTCCACAGCACAGCAGGGTCAGCATTCACACTGCATTTTCTTCCGGAAATGCACTCTTTCTAGTTAAACTTAAGCGTTGATTCTGACATTAAATCAAAATAAATCACTATATTCAGGTTTGTTTGCTACTGTTTACGATCGAATCCCGACCGATCTTTTTGTCGAAGACGATACTTGAATGTTCCGTGATTGTTTGTAACTTGTTATTCGACCTAAACTCTAGTGTTTTCTGCTCCTGCGACACAAAACCCCGAAGCCAAAGACACGTGGATGAAGCAGCAGAAGAACATGAATAACTTATGTGAATTAAACAGCTCGTTCTGAGTCGACGAGGATAAAGAATTTACATTTCATTTCTCCTGCTTTGAGGAGAGAGAGAGAGAAAGAAGTTGATAATTTGTCAAGTTGTTAACAAAACACTCTGACCTGCTCTGATGAAACACCTGCAAAGATACATGTTTAATATAAACACAATTTCATTGATTATTTACATAATTACACATATTTTTTATATTACATCTTTAATTTATGGGGTCATTTTATTAAATACCACTGTATATATTTTAGTTTATTGTGTTTCACTTTATTTATTTACATGTGTCACCATATTGTTACATATTAGCATATTGTTATACAACTAATGTGTGTGTGTGTTGTTGTGATGTGTGACTCTATTGTATCATCAGTGTGCGTGTGTTGTTGTGATGTGTGACTCTATTGTATCATCCGTGTGCGTGTGTTGTTGTGATTTGTGACTCTATTGTATCATCAGTGTGTGTGTATTGTTGTGATGTGTGACTCTTTTGTATCATCAGTGTGTGTGTGTTGTTGTGATGTGTGACTCTATTGTATCATCAGTGTGTGTGTGTTGTTGTGATGTGTGACTCTATTGTATCATCGGTGTGTCAAGCATGGAGGTTTGTCACCGCGCGTCATCAATGGTCTCCGCCTCCAAGGGACTCGTTGTATAAACAAAGCGTGATTACAGCTGGAGGAGGAGTGAAGCCATTATTACATCAAAAAAGACTCCCACAAACCCCTCTTCGTCCAAGTTTCAGGAGCAACTTTATAAAGTAATAAAGTGTAAAACATGGTCATGATGAGAAGTTACTGCGTCTTGAAGAACATTCACTACATGACACCAGAGTTGATACTAGTTAAAGTTTAAAATACTGACCACAAACATCCAACATCTACTTCCATAAACAAACCTTGGCTGCTCGAGAAATGCTGGAAAACCTCCGAACACGACACGTTGATCACTTGTCCGACTTCAGCTTTGGTCCAACAACGGATTTGATCCCATTCTGTCTTACAGCCTGCAGGAGAAACGAGGGGAGAGAGTTTATTATTTAAGACATTTATTTATGCACTTTTATGAGTTTATTCAACACATTAGAAAAGACACATCAATGTTTAAATGATTTCTTTAACCAGCTCCTAAACCAGTAACTAGTCCAGTTGACCAGCGGCTCACGGATGATTCTTCTCTAAACATGTCTTCCATCAGTGAAACATGGCGTCGCTAACGATGGTCTACAGCAGGTCAGCGTCTGTGAGTTCAAGAGATGGAGGGATGTGTTCCTATCCTCCGGGATCCTCTGAAGACGTGAAGGAAGAGATGAAAGCGTGCGACCGTGTGTTCGATTCCACACGCGTGTGCTGCTAATGAGCGGGAAACGCTTGAACACGCAGTTTATAACGGAGGAGGAGGAGGAGGAGGAGGAGGAGGAGGAGGAGAGACACGATGGATCTTCAACCTTCAGTTCCCCAGACGGTCGTGCCCGCCGAGGCCCGAGGATCGATGCTGATCCGTGACCACGAGGGTCTCGTGTCACATGCCTGACGTCACCTCTGACCGTTTAAACTTGCACAGGTGTCAATTGATTGTCAGTCAGGTGATGTTTGTTTAAGCCGACACCTGATTGGTTAACTCATGTGTACTTGATTGGTTGGAACAAAAACCTGCACCGTCTCGGCCCTTTTCTGGACCAGTTTGACACCCCTGGCAGAGGGTTTATATTTCTTTAACTCTTTGTTTCTGACTTGTTCAGAAGACTTGAAGGTTCCTCAAGTCTTCGCCTCTAGATCTGGATCGACCGTTGACCTGGTGCAGTGAGAACCACCTGCAGCTCAGAAGACGGTGGAGACGATGGTGGACTCTCGGAAAGTTCTGCGTCCAGCTCCCGCGGACGATGCTGGTGCAGTATTTCTCTGTCGTTGTGGATCCATCATCACCGTGTGGTCCTCTGCTGCAACACTTACACAGCAGAACGGACTGCAGCGGATCGTCCGTCCTGCTGAGAAGGTGATTGGCTGCTTCTTCCGTCAATGCAGGAACTCTAGGTCACCACACATGGAGGCGTGAAGGGTCGTGGCTGACCCTCTGACCCGGGACCCTGGTCCAACTCAACCGGGACATTGGTCCAACTCACCCGGGACCCTGGTCCAACTCAACCGGGACCCTGGTCCAACTCAACCGGGACATTGGTCCAACTCACCCGGGACCCTGGTCCAACTCAACCGGGACCCTGGTCCAACTCACCCTGGTCCAACTCACCCGGGACCCTGGTCCAGCTTACCCGGGACCCTGGTCCAACTCAACCGGGACCCTGGTCCAACTCAACCGGGACCCTGCTCCAACTCATCCGGGACCCTGGTCCAACTCACCCGGGACCCTTGTCCAACTCACCCGGGACCCTGGTCCAACTCACCCGGGACCGTGGTCCAACTCACCAGGGACCCTGGTCCAACTCACCCGGGACCCTGGTCCAACTCACCCGGGACCCTTGTCCAACTCACCCGGGACCCTGGTCCAACTCACCCGGGACCCTGGTCCAACTCACCCGGGACCCTTGTCCAACTCACCCGGGACCCTGGTCCAACTCACCCAGAACCCTAGTTCAAACTCTCCACTCAGGACAGGACTCAGTTCAGGATCAGGAGATCAGTTATGGACCAGATCCTCCCAGTTCAAGAACTCTTTCTAACTCTCCGCTGTCCAAGAACGTTGTTTAATAAAGACATCGCTAAAGCCCACTAAGAGCTTCTTCCCAAGTGTACTTAGCTCGATCTTAAGGTTTTCCTACGAAGACAGTTAAGAACACGTCTTGGGAACAACTGTATCTTAGCACTCCTTCTTCGAAGAACCCTTCTTAAGAGCCTTCTTACATCCTTGAACGAGTCTCTGTATAAATGTTGACATCCATCATATCTTCGCTCAACCACCTCACGAACCTTAAGATCGAGTACACTTCGTAAGAAGCTCTTAGTGGGCTTTAGCAATGTCTTCATATGTCATCCTATCAACGTGAACATTCATCTCAAGTGTCACGCCGGTCGTTTAAATCCACGTGAAGCCATCAGTTCATCTCCAGGATGTTCCAGCTCAGGACGACGGAGACGATAGAAAAACATAATCAAATTTTTTTCTGCCATCTCTCCAGAAGCAACACAATCATCGTACAAATAAAACATCCAAAACGTTGAATTTCTAGTAAATGACCACCAGGACGCACCACAGGACGGAGACACACAGTCACAGTCTGTCTTCTTTTAAGTCGATTTGAGCAGTAAAAAGTCATTTTGGGTGTTCGTGCGAGGGATTTGAGCCTTTTGTGTCGGAGCCTCCGGGGACGGAGCGACGAGCACAGTTGTGACATCTAGCATCCAGAAGCCTGGACCAGTGTGGAGCGAGTTATTCCTTCACCGCTCTGCGCCGCCAGCGAACACTCGTGGCCAGAATCCATTTTTAACAGCGTCGTGCGACGAGAACAAAAGACTTCCATTAATGACTTCCTGCAGCTGAAGTCGACAGAAGCTCCAGGAGCAGGAAACGACATCTGAGGATGAGCAGAAATGCTTAAACGTCTTTAAAAGTCATGAAACCATGAGGACACGCCTGTGAAAGTCACTGACGTTCAGGGAGGTCACTTGAATTTTCATTTCACATTCTCTGATTATTTTCTCGATTAACTTTTTTAGCAAAACTCATTTTCTTCAAACCGAGAGCAGAGAGTGATGCAGAGAAACTGACTTTTAAAAAGAACTTTGGAGTGAAAACTCATCTTACATTCTTAATCCTCCTTATCTTAAAGATGAACTAAAGTGTGTGTGTGTTGTTGTGATGTGTGACTCTATTGTATCACCAGTGTGTGTGTGTGTTGTTGTGATGTGTGACTCTATTGTATCATCAGTGTGTGTGTTGTTGTGATGTGTGACTCTATTGTACCATCAGTGTGTGTGTTGTTGTGATGTGTGACTCTATTGTATCATCAGTGTGTGTGTTGTTGTGATGTGTGACTCTATTGTATCATCAGTGTGTGTGTGTGTGTTGTTGTGATGTGTGACTCTATTGTATCATCAGTGTGTGTGTGTGTTGTTGCGATGTGTGACTCTATTGTATCATCAGTGTGTGTGTTGTTGTGATGTGTGACTCTATTGTATCATCAGTGTGTGTGTTGTTGTGATGTGTGACTCTATTGTACCATCAGTGTGTGTGTGTTGTTGTGATGTGTGACTCTATTGTATCATCAGTGTGTGTGTGTTGTTGTGATGTGTGACTCTATTGTATCATCAGTGTGTGTGTGTGTTGTTGTGATGTGTGACTCTATTGTATCATCCATGTGTGTGTGTTGTTGTGATGTGTGACTCTATTGTATCATCAGTGTGTGTGTGTTGTTGTGATGTGTGACTCTATTGTATCATCAGTGTGTGTGTGTTGTTGTGATGTGTGACTCTATTGTATCATCAGTGTGTGTGTTGTCGTGATGTGTGACTCTATTGTACCATCAGTGTGTGTTTGTTGTTTTGATGTGTGACTCTATTGTATCATCAGTGTGTGTGTGTTGTTGTGATGTGTGACTCTATTGTATCATCAGTGTGTGTGTGTTGTTGTGATATGTGACTCTATTGTATCATCAGTGTGTGTGTTGTTGTGATGTGTGACTCTATTGTATCATCAGTGTGTGTGTGTCTGTGTTGTTGTGATGTGTGACTCTATTGTATCATCAGTGTGTGTGTGTGTTGTGATGTGTGACTCTATTGTATCATCAGTGTGTGTGTTGTTGTGATGTGTGACTCTATTGTATCATCAGTGTGTGTGTTGTTGTGATGTGTGACTCTTATTGTATCATCAGTGTGTGTGTTGTTGTGATGTGTGACTCTATTGTATCATCAGTGTGTGTGTTGTTGTGATGTGTGACTCTATTGTACCATCAGTGTGTGTGTTGTTGTGATGTGTGACTCTATTGTATCATCAGTGTGTGTGTTGTTGTGATGTGTGACTCTATTGTATCATCAGTGTGTGTGTTGTTGTGATGTGTGACTCTATTGTACCATCAGTGTGTGTGTTGTTGTGATGTGTGACTCTATTGTATCATCAGTGTGTGTGTTGTTGTGATGTGTGACTCTATTGTATCATCAGTGTGTGTGTGTTGTTGTGATGTGTGACTCTATTGTATCATCAGTGTGTGTGTGTGTTGTTGTGATGTGTGACTCTATTGTATCATCAGTGTGTGTGTTGTTGTGATGTGTGACTCTATTGTATCATCAGTGTGTGTGTTGTTGTGATGTGTGACTCTATTGTATCATCAGTGTGTGTGTGTTGTTGTGATGTGTGACTCTATTGTATCATCAGTGTGTGTGTGTTGTTGTGATGTGTGACTCTATTGTATCATCAGTGTGTGTGTGTGTTGTTGTGATGTGTGACTCTATTGTATCATCCGTGTGTGTGTGTTGTTGTGATGTGTGCCTCTATTGTATCATCAGTGTGTGTGTGTTGTTGTGATGTGTGACTCTATTGTATCATCAGTGTGTGTGTGTTGTTGTGATGTGTGACTCTATTGTATCATCAGTGTGTGTGTTGTCGTGATGTGTGACTCTATTGTACCATCAGTGTGTGTGTGTTGTTTTGATGTGTGACTCTATTGTATCATCAGTGTGTGTGTGTTGTTGTGATGTGTGACTCTATTGTATCATCAGTGTGTGTGTGTTGTTGTGATGTGTGACTCTATTGTATCATCAGTGTGTGTGTGTTGTTGTGATGTGTGACTCTATTGTATCATCAGTGTGTGTGTGTGTTGTTGTTGTGATGTGTGACTCTATTGTATCATCAGTGTGTTTGTGTTGTTGTGATGTGTGACTCTATTGTATCATCAGTGTGTGTGTGTTGTTGTGATATGTGACTCTATTGTATCATCAGGGTGTGTGTTGTTGTGATGTGTGACTCTATTGAATCATCAGTGTGTGTGTGTCTGTGTTGTTGTGATGTGTGACTCTATTGTATCATCAGTGTGTGTGTTGTGATGTGTGACTCTATTGTATCATCAGTGTGTGTGTGTTGTTGTGATGTGTGACTCTATTGTATCATCAGTGTGTGTGTGTTGTTGTGATGTGTGACTCTATTGTATCATCAGTGTGTTTGTGTGTTGTTGTGATGTGTGACTCTATTGTATCATCAGTGTGTGTGTGTCTGTGTTGTTGTGATGTGTGACTCTATTGTATCATCATTGTGTGTGTGTTGTTGTGATGTGTGACTCTATTGTATCATCAATGTGTGTGTGTTGTTGTGATGTGTGACTCTATTGTATCATCAGTGTGTGTGTGTCTGTGTTGTTGTGATGTGTGACTCTATTGTATCATCAGTGTGTTTGTGTTGTTGTCATGTGTGACTCTATTGTATCATCAGTGTGTGTGTGTTGTTGTGATGTGTGACTCTATTGTATCATCAGTGTGTGTGTTGTTGTGATGTGTGACTCTATTGTATCATCAGTGTGTGTGTGTCTGTGTTGTTGTGATGTGTGACTCTATTGTATCATCAGTGTGTTTGTGTTGTTGTGATGTGTGACTCTATTGTATCATCAGTGTGTTTGTGTTGTTGTCATGTGTGACTCTATTGTATCATCAGTGTGTGTGTGTTGTTGTGATGTGTGACTCTAGTGTATCATCAGTGTGTGTGTGTGTTGTTGTTTTGTAGTGTGACATTAGAAAATGATCTTAAGCTCCACCCACTGAGATGGAGATTTCTGGAGATTAAATCTTGTTGACCATAACCACACCCACTCTGCTGTGATTGGTCAAGCATGGAGGTTTGTCACCACGCGTCATCAATGGTCTCCACCTCCAAGGGACTCGTTGTATAAATAAAGCGTGATTACAGCTGGAGGAGGAGTGAAGCCATTATTACATCATAATGGACTCTCGTAACCTCTCGTTCGCTCAGATTTCAGAGCAACTTTATAAAGTAATAAAGTGTAAAACATGTTCATGATGAGAAGTTACTGCGTCTTGAAGAACATTCACTACATGATGTTGAACATGAAGTTTACACCAAACAGACATTATCACCAACCTTTTGAGTGAGTAGTTCCTTCTAAATAACCACAAAACTAAACGGTGCTGAGAGTCTAAATCTTAAACTGCAGGATCAAATATAACATTTCATGAAATCCCTGAATTCATAGAAAACTTGAAATAAAAGCATTTTACAAATAAAACATACAGACATTTATGATCTTTATTGTTTCCTTGATTGACGTTTCATGATGTTTTTCACGCATTGTTGGTGATTTTATTCACATTTTCTGCCGTAGTTGTTTTAGATAATTATTAATAACCAGTAAAAATAACCAGTTTAAGTATTAAACGATAGAAGCTCTCGCAGGTGAAAGGTGTCCAGAGATCACTGTAACCGTCTCTGACAATCTGCTCCAGGATCGCGGTTATGCCTCCACAGTTGAGACGAGAGCATCAGATGGAAGGTCGTCGTGTCGCGAGTGTTTTACTGCTTTGATATTTAACGTTACAGCAGGTGCAGGCAAGGATCGACGACTTCTGGACGGATGTCTTTGAGTCTCTATTAACTCTCGTCCAGACTCTAACCTGACTGATCCACACCTGGATCCACCGGAGTCGCCTCAGGACGCCGGTTTCATTGGGAACCAGTGGATCGTGGAGACGCGAGTCGATCGCCTCCTGCTGATCGGCCCCCGAAGAAGCCATGATGAAACTCTTACAACATGCTTTCCTGCGGCGCCGCGTTAACAAGATTCCAAACCTGGAATCATCCTTCACTTGTCTCTCGGGTCAGGACTCTCTGGAGGCCTCCAGTCTTTTCTGAAGGTCCGGGCGGTTCTGTCGGGACCAGACGTCCGGCAACTGTCGCCGGATCACGCTGTGAGAGTGACGCGACCAGGACCAGAACCAACATCTCCAGGATCACAGCTCCAGGTCCCAGATGTTCCAAGACTACTCTGCGCTCCAGCTGGAAGTATTCCAGGGTTTTGTTGAGAACATATAACGTATTTTCCAGACTTCAAGACGCACGAAAAACAACGCTTTATATATGGAGTAACTCAACGGTCGGACTTAAACCACACAGACGCACGACTGGCATCATTACGACGACTGTAGTCAGGAGCGTTGCTGACTAATATTTACTGTAATGTTCGCTGTTATTTCGTGAAGGACTGAAGAAGTTGTTACAATTAATGTTCCTTATTTAACAACGGACATAGTTCGTTCCTGTCGTGCAGATCGTCATCAAAACACACGCAACACATACTTAAAAAAAGATATTCTAAACTCGTCCACAAACCCTCAAATTCTTCTTCAGAGGTCAAAGTTGGGCGACTTGCGTCTGGAATTCTTCAGTCAATGCGTCCGTAACGATGCAAGCGTTTTCACGTTGTTACGTTAACAGTTCATATCGCCAGAATAGCGAGGTCAAAGTTGAGCTTCGTGAAAGTTTGTGTTTTGATGACGATCTGCACGACAGGAACGAAATATGTGAGTTGTTAAATCAGGATTGTATTTGTAACAATTGTAACATAACAGCGAACATTATAGTAAATATTACTCAGCAACGCTCCTGACTACAGTCGTCATAATGGTGCCAGTAGTGCGTCTGTTGTGTTGTTTTTTATGTATTATAACTTGGAATACGTCAATGTTTGATTTAGCGATACCACGAGGTGTTTTTCTACGTGTTGCAACTGAACCCGGTTGAAAGTTATAGTGTAAAGTAATAGTAGTAAATAGCTTTCACAATTAGCAACTAGCACTCTTAGTACTTTGTGCTTTTATTAATTGCAATGTTAGTAACTTGCACAATTAGCAACTAGCATTCTTGGGAACTAGCACTTTTAGTAACAAGCCCTGTTAGTAACTTGCAAAATTAGCAACTAGCATTTTTAGTAACTAGCCCTGATAGTAACTTGCACGATTAGCAACTAGTACTCTTAGCAACTAGCACTTTTAGTAACTAACAATGTTAGTAACTTCAACAAAAGCAACTAGCACTCTTAGCAACTTGCGCTATTAGCAACTAGGACTAATACTAATCATGGCATTATTAGCAGCTAGGACAATTAATTGGAAGCACTATAAGAAACTAGCACTATTAGCAACGTTAAACTGTGAAGAAGAATTTGAGGGTTTGTGGAAGAGAAATAAAGTGAAGAAATTAGTATTTTGTGGGGTTTTTTTTTACGTGTTATAACTTTGAATACGCCAAAGTATGAACCTGGTTGAAAGTTATTGTGAACACGTTTAATAGAATTTGACTTACCTGCCTTTTCGTTTTTTGCTTAATGCAACTTATTATCCTTTTTATATGAAAAACGTTTGAAAATAGACCTTTCATTGACAGTGAGTTCTTTGATCCAATGCGCCGTATAGTGCGGAACATTTTAATATATTTTTCTGACAATCAAAACAAAAAAAATTCTTATGAGTAGAAAACATCTCTTTCTTATTTTTACCAAGTTATTCAAGCTACTATTGTGGTTATACTTTTTCTGTTCCTGAAACACACAACATATAAATCAACACAAAATCTCACCATTCGACTGATGGAGTGAAACAGCTACTGTTAGTGGTCAAAAGACCCTCGTAAATAAACCACAGGAAGCTACAAACGTCCAATCAAAAGTGAAAGTTGTATTCTTCAGCGAGCGCAGACCTCCCCCAAGCAGCAGCTACAAAATGATGTTTATTTTACCTACATATGCCATTTTTAACCCTTTTAAATATCAATCCATCTAAGAATTTTGAGGGTTTGTGTGTGTGTGTGTGTGTGTGTGTGTGTGTGTGTGTGTGTGTGTGTGTGTGTGTGTGTGTGTGTGGGGGGGGGGGGGGGGGGGGGGGGGTTTTTTTTGTGTGTGTGTGTGTGTGTGTGTGTGTGTGTGTGTGTGTGTGTGTGTGTGTGTGTGTGTGTGTGTGTGTGTGTGTGTGTGTGTGTGTGAGGTCAAACCTCACCAAGGAAAGCAACCTTTAGAGACGAAGATCTAAAAGATTCAATGAGTGATTGAAAACGGTGGCAACTAATTCATGACACAAATCTATTTTTCATCTCCTGATGTATTTTTCAAAGTTGATTTTTAAAAATAAATGTCGGATAAAATGAAAAACGTGTCGACGTACGTGAGACAAAACTTCCAATGTCGTTCGGCGGAGCCAGAAATGAAGATATCTAATATTTATAGACACATATTTGCCGATTGTCACTGAAAATCAAACGCCGCCATCGACTCGCCGGCAGAACAAACGTGGCGCGATCACAGGTTTAATTGCTGGCTACATTCCAGCGAGGTCAGTTTTCGGCGCATGAAGCCGCCTCGTTGATATGCCTCGTTGATAACAGTCATTACATTGTTATCAATAATGACTCGGCCGCTCGCCTTCCACAGATCTCGGAGGCGCGTTATACCGGAGAGGCTTCGTAACAACCTTTCTCCGGTGAATAATGAATCAAAGGAGAAGCAGTGAAAGACAGGTTTTTACAGGTCAGGTATTAACATGCTATTTTAAACCATTCTTCTCCACACATGCAACATATGGCGAGCATTAACCATCGGGATTGAGAAGCATCGGCTTAACGCCCGAACAAAAGCAGATCGACGCTGGTCGCTCGGATGGAAGATCTTGTTGAAAAACACTGTAATATGAACAATACAGAAGAGATTATTGAAGGTAATCCATGAGCTAAAGAGTTTCTTTTAGATTTGAGTGGCGCGTGACCTCGTTCCGTTTCCATCCGAGAGATGTTGTATTTATATGCTGTATTCTAGTCCAGTGGTTCTCGAGCCAACATCTCCCGCCATGACAAGCCGTGACCCACGCCAAGAAAAACAAACAAACTTTATCTAAACATACAAAAAGAGAGAAAAAATGTGATTCATAGAATCTATTCAAGAAATAACTGGGATTAGAAACAAAGTCCAATAGAAATAAATATTATCTCAACGTCATGATCATTGTTTTAAAGTGAGGCGACATTTCAATGTTATTTTAAACACATTCACGTTACATAAAACACAAATGACCTGATAACATGGTTTCCACCTCAGCCTCGACTCCCTATAAATAGCACTTTTATCACCGACAAGGTTTCATTTTTCATAAAGCGGATGAATTTATCTCCGCCGACAAGATGTTCACCATTTCAGGTTCAACACGTTTATTTCTGAACATCAATACATTTCCTCATTTTCGTTTCGAAATGAAAGGTTTTCTACAATGCATGGTCTGAGCCACATCGTTATTAGAACGCAGCAATATTAGCTATTAGCACTATTAGTAAACCACACTAATAAAAGATAGCACTATCAGTAACTGGCACTATAAGCAAGTAGCACCATTAGCAATTCCCACCATTAGCAACTATCACTTTTAGCTGCTAGCACTATTAGTAACTAGCACTTTATGCAACTTTCACTATTAGCAAATAGCACAATAAGCAGCTAGCACTATTAGCAAACCACACTATTAGCAGCTAGGACTATTACAATGAAACACTATTGGCAGCTAGCACTATAAGCAACTTGCACTATTAGCTGCTATCATTACTAGAAGATAGCAGGATTAGCAACTGCCAATATTGGCAGTTATCACTTTTAGTTACTAGCACTGTTAGTAACTTGAACAATTAGCAACTAGCATTCTTAGAAACTTGCGCTTTTAGTAACTAGAACTGTTAGTAACTTGAAAAATAGCGACTAGCACTCTTAGAAACTTGCACTATTAGCAACTAGCAATCTTAACAACTTGCGCTTTTAGTAACTAGCAATGTTAGTAACTTGAACAATTAGCAACTAGCACTCTTAACAACTCGCGCTTTTAGTAACTAGCTCTGTTAGTAACTTGAACAATTAGCAACTAGCGCTTTTAGTAACTAGCAATGTTAGTCACTTGAACAATTAGCAACTAGCACTCTTAAAAACTCACGCTTTTAGTAACTAGCAATGTTAGTAACTTGAACAATTAGCAACTGGCACTCTTAGCAACTTGCACTTTTAGTAGCTAGCACTGTTAGTAACTTGAACAATTAGCAACTAGCACTCTTAAAAACTTGTGCTTTTAGTAACTAGCACTGTTAGTAACTTGAACAATTAGCAACTAGCACTCTTAACAACTTGTGCTTTTAGTAACTAGCACTGTTAGTAACTTGAGCAACTAGCACTCTTAGCAACTAGCGCTTTTAGTAACTACCACTATTAGAAACTAGCACTATTGGCAACAAGAACTATTAGCAACTCACCACTTTAGCAGTTGGCACTATTAGCAACTCTCACTACTAACAACTAGCTAAGTTGGCAACTAAAGAGTGTTTTTGTTACATCACACTGAACCATCTTAGAACTGAGGCTTGCAGCGCCTTTTACTGCAAGTACCTTCTAATGTTTCATTTGTTTCGCTGGAGGCTCTTTCAAAGATGCGTTTCTCAAAGAAGGAGCGAGACTCGCGAAGAAATATTTCACTTTACATTTGTCATTTCTCGAAGTAACCAAACGACACCTACTCTGTTACTTTGTCACACCGTAGTGAAAGTGTGTCTGTGCACCTGACCATTGATGTCACCTGACCACTGATGTCACCTGACCACTGAGGTCACCTGACCACTGAGGTCACCTGACCACTGAGGTCACCTGACCACTGAAGTCACCTGACCACTGAGGTCACCTGACCACTGAGGTCACCTGACCACTGATGTCACCTGACCACTGAGGTCACCTGACCACCGATGTCACCTGACCACTGAAGTCACCTGACCACTGATGTCACCTGACCATTGAGGTCACCTGACCACTGAAGTCACCTGACCACTGAGGTCACCTGACCACTGAAGTCACCTGACCACTGAGGTCACCTGACCACTGATGTCACCTGACCACTGATGTCACCTGACCACTGATGTCACCTGACCACTGAGGTCACCTGACCACTGAGGTCACCTGACCACTGATGTCACCTGACCACTGAGGTCACCTGACCACTGAGGTCACCTGACCACTGAAGTCACCTGACCACTGATGTCACCTGACCACTGAAGTCACCTGACCACTGAAGTCACCTGACCACTGATGTCACCTGACCACTGAAGTCACCTGACCACTGATGTCACCTGACCACTGATGTCACCTGACCACTGAAGTCACCTGACCACTGATGTCACCTGACCACTGATGTCACCTGACCACTGAAGTCACCTGACCACTGATGTCACCTGACCACTGAAGTCACCTGACCACTGATGTCACCTGACCACTGATGTCACCTGACCACTGATGTCACCTGACCACTGATGTCACCTGACCACTGATGTCATCTGACCACTGATGTCACCTGACCACTGATGTCACCTGACCACTGATGTCACCTGACCACTGATGTCACCTGACCACTGAAGTCACCTGACCACTGAAGTCACCTGACCACTGATGTCACCTGACCACTGAAGTCACCTGACCACTTGAGTCACCTGACCACTGAAGTCACCTGACCACTGAAGTCACCTGACCACTGAAGTCACCTGACCACTGATGTCACCTGACCACTGAAGTCACCTGACCACTGAAGTCACCTGACCACTGAGGTCACCTGACCACTGACATTACCTGACCACTGATGTCACCTGACCACTGATGTCACCTGACCACTGAAGTCACCTGACCACTGATGTCACCTGACCACTGATGTCACCTGACCACTGAAGTCACCTGACCACTGATGTCACCACCACCTGACCACTGATGTCACCTGACCACTGAAGTCACCTGACCACTGATGTCACCTGACCACTGAAGTCACCTGACCACTGATGTCACCTGACCACTGATGTCACCTGACCACTGATGTCACCTGACCACTGATGTCACCTGACCACTGAGGTCACCTGACCACTGATGTCACCTGACCACTGATGTCACCTGACCACTGATGTCACCTGACCACTGATGTCACCTGACCACTGAGGTCACCTGACCACTGATGTCACCTGACCACTGAAGTCACCACACTGGGTCACCTGACCACTGAAGTCACCTGACCACTGAAGTCACCTGACCACTGATGTCACCTGACCACTGATGTCACCTGACCACTGAAGTCACCTGACCACTGAAGTCACCTGACCACTGAGGTCACCTGACCACTGATGTCACCTGACCACTGAGGTCACCTGACCACTGAAGTCACCTCATTAGGAATTAAGCAAAAACGCCGCAAATTGCTTGATTGCCACGAGTTGAAGAGCCGAGCGAAGGAGGATTAAAAACACGACTGGCTTTTAAATACTTAATGAAATTCTCGTCGTGTGCCGACTTTGGTCGTCAAAGTCATGCTGTGTGTGATCTTGAGGATTTAAATAAATAAATAAATCAGGCTAATTAATGAAACAATGAATACATGAAAGTGTCTTCTCTGTGGATTACACTGTATTTAATTTAGGATTAACCCCGTGGTCGTATTGAAGGCTGGAGCTCTCCATCCATCGGGGTCTTCGGCGGCGCCTGCACAGTCGGCGGCGTCTGACGGACGCACGGACGCCACCGACAGCAGGTTCGTCCGCAGACATCCGTCGACGTAATTACACCGACGACCGCGGCGTTATCTCAGGTAATTAAGATCAAATTAAAGTTCCTCGCTCTCGGAGGAGACTTGTTAGTTCCTGGTTGATCCTTCGCCGGCTCATAATAACCAGCGCCGTCGCCTGCGCTTCCCCCTGACGTGCACAGTTACGGTCTCGCCAACAGCAGGGTCGGGATCCTGGAGCCTGGGAAGGTGGATCCGGGCCGGACGGGGGAACAGATGTCAGGTTAATGAAGATGTATGTGAACACGTCTGGAGTCTCTGCCAAGTCCTGACTCTTGTTAGCCCGATCGGTTCTGCGTCCGCTTGGATCGGTGTCAGAGTCTGGTCCGTGACCGGGGGGACTAAAATAAGGTGGACCTCAGGATCTCATCCAGCGGTGGTGATGACCAGACCGTGGTTCTCAAATTGGAGTTAAATCCTTTAGGTTCACAAGTCAGTGATAGGTTTAGAGGTTGCTTGGGTCCCAGTTGTGAACCCTACACAGTCTGGTAGACTTTTAAAGGGTCAGGGCTGTGGCCTGTGACACCAGAACCCACAATTTATTCTTTAGACATTAGACTCTAGACTCTAGACTCTAGACTCTAGACTCTAGACTTTAGACTCTAGACTCTAGACATTAGACTCTAGACTCTAGACTCTAGACTCTAGACTCTAGACTCTAGACTTTAGACTTTAGACTCTAGACTCTATACTCTAGACATTAGACTCTAGACTCTAGACTTTAGACTTTAGACTCTAGACTCTAAACTCTAGACTCTAGACTCTAGACTCTAGACTTTAGACTCTAGACTCTAGACTCTAGACTCTAGACCTTAGACGTCTACACTCTAGACTCTAGACTCTAGACTTTAGACTTTAGACTCTAGACTCTAGACTCTAGACTCTAGACTCTAGACTGTAGACTCTAGACTGTAGACTTTAGACTCTAGACTAGCTTAGACTCTAGACTCTAGACTCTAGACATTAGACTCTAGACTCTAGACTTTAGACTTTAGACTCTAGACTCTAGATTCTAGACCTTAGACGTCTACACTCTAGACTCTAGACTTTAGACTTTAGACTTTAGACTTTAGACTTTAGACTCTAGACTCTAGACTCTAGACCTTAGACGTCTACACTCTAGACTCTAGACTGTAGACTGTAGACTGTAGACTTTAGACTTTAGACTTTAGACTCTAGACTTAGACTCTTAGACTTTAGACTTAGACTTTAGACTTAAGCTTAGACTCTTAGACTTTAGACTTTAGACTTTAGACTTTAGACTTCTAGACTTTAGACTTTAGACTTTAGACTGTAGACTTTAGACTTTAGACTTTAGACTTTAGACTTTAGACTTTAGACTTCAGACTTCAGACTTAAGACTTAAGATTTAAGACTTAAGACTTTAGACTTAAGACTTTAGACTTTAGACTTTAGACTCTAGACTTTAGACTTTCTTTTATTGTCATTGCTCAGAAAACACAGCAGTGAAACTGGCAACGAAATTTCGTTGCTTGGCAACCGTTAAAAACACAGCAGAATGAATGTATATATAAAAAGTATAAACATAAATATTAATAAATTAAAAGTAATGCAATATAGTATAACAGAAAAATAAATAACGTTTTAAATATTGCATATAATAAGAATGTGTATAAAAGTATAAATATAAATAAGTTAAAAATGGTGCTAATATGTTATAAATAGCATAAATACATAGTATCTTAAGATCTGCAGTGAAGCTTCTTAAGGCTCGATACAACAACAACAACAATAACTCCACTATGCCTTAGTTCAGTCTCTCAAGTCCAACAGTGGTACCCGTGACTGCCACAGGTATCAGTACCTTAAATGTGCCCCTCGTAACTCCTAGCATTGCGTAAATGGACACTTTTAGTTTAGGTAGAACTTTATTGATTAAATAGTTTTTTTCCAATTAGACACGGCAATACAGCAATTATTCATAAAAATAAAAATAAAATAAGAACAAAGAGAAATAAGAGAGAAAGAACAAGATGATACAATCTAAGTCTAAAGATAAAGAACATAGATCATGGAAAAATAATAATAATTATTAACTAATAGGTGGCAAAGACCTGTACCTGTACCTAACTAGTACTCTTGACGCGGCGCCTTAACTGTGTGACAAACAGTGTTCAGAAAAACTAGTTTGTCCAGAACCAAGATCCTGCCACCATGACATTGTTGTCTCTTCACAGGCCCAGATCCCTGAAGTATTTACCCAAAACACACGTAAACAAACACTCATCAATTTACCGGTCGTGACTGTGTCGAACCGGCGACAGCGAAAACGTTATTCCATGACGATGGTGAACCATCACCGGAGCAGGAGGACAATTACGGGCTGAGCACATTTTAATTGTCACAAATGAGCACCTGACTCTCTCCTCGCCACTCGCCCGTCGACTCACCATCCCAGCTAATTACATCCCGATATACTGGAGCTGATTCCTGCAGCTCGCAGCCAGACTCGGCTGCTTACTGCCAGCACTTCTGCTTGTTTACTTGATGTTGACTTCCTTGAAAACAATCATCCGTCTTGTTCCGACTGAAACATGAAAGCTTGAGGCGGTAGATTTTAAAGTTTTCGCATAATGCGACTTATTGTGGAAGTTTGTGAGATGGTTTTGTTTTTCTTTCATCCATGAAGCACGAAAAAATGATTTAATGAAAATGTTAAATACTGAGAAACTAATTGTTTCCAAATGATAATAGTAGTTTTTTTTTAAGGTGAAAGTTAGAGTTAAGATTAGGGATGAGGCAGTGGCTAAGGCTAAGGCTAAGGCTAAGGCTAAGGCTAAGGCTAAGGCTAAGGCTAAGGCTAAGGCCATTGCTAAGGCTAAGGCTAAGGCTAAGGCTAAGGCTAAGGCTAAGGCTAAGGCTAAGGCTAAGACAAAGGCAAAGACAAAGGCTAAGGCAAAGGTAATTAAGTAAGTAAGTAATTTTTATTTGTATAGCGCTTTTCCAGACCAGGGTCACAAAGCGCATAAACAATCAAAACAATATTCAATAAAGTATATACTTTAAAGGGCAATATAAAACTGATAACACAACAAGGCTAAGGCTAAGGCTATTGCTAAGGCAAGGCTATTGCTAAGGCTAAGGCTAAGGCTAAGGCTAAGGCTAAGGCTAAGGCTAAGGCTAAGGCTAATGCTAAGGCAAAGGCTATGGGTCAGGGTTCTAGCTAGGCCTAAGGGTTAGAAACTTCGTCAAATTTCCCAATTACTTAACAAGATTACATAATGAATATATTTATTTTAAAATCATTTTCAATCTTCAAAATAATGCAGATATTTCTGTATGTAAATATGTAATCACAAATTATAATTAATTATAATTAAACTAAATTGTTTGTTTTTTTAATGAAAACAATACAAACACACAATAGTGTAATCCTTAAAAGGGCCATACAAATAAATAAATATAAATAAATAATGTAAAATAAACATCAACTCTGGTGTCATGTAGTGAATGTTCTTCAAGACGCAGTAACTTCTCATCATGACCATGTTTAACACTTTATTACTTTATAAAGTTTCTCTGAAATCTGGACGAACGAGAGTTTACGAGAGTCTATTATGACGTAATAATGGCTTCACTCCTCCTCCAGCCAGCTGCCTCGCTTTGTTTATACAACGAGTCCCTTGGAGTTGGAGAGGATTGATGACGCACAGTGACAAACCATGCTTGACCAATCACAGCAGAGTGGGAGTGGTTATGGTCAACACGATTTCATCTTGTGTTGCCTGAGTTTGACACGTCAGGAAAAGACTTTTCTGCAGATCCTCTCATGACCTCTTTGTTTCTTCCTCGGTGTTTGTGCGACTGTTAATGGCTGAACCTGAAATACATGCAGTCCTGAGGCAGCGTCGGCTGAAACTCGACGACGAACCAAAGGAAAATAATATCTCGTGGACGAGCTCTGCAGCAGGAACATGCAACGAAAAACATCATTTCATAATGTCTCTTGTTAGCAGCGGGAATTTTAACGACTACATTTATCACATTTTTACTCCGTGCCGACGTCTGGCGTCCATTAGCGTTAAAAGCAAAGTCAGGTGGTAGAAGAAAATAAAAACTTTCGAGGGCAGAGTGAAAGGTTTGAACGACCAGCATGTTGTTGTTTTTTTCCAGTTTCATTTAAAATAAACATCTAAATCTTTATTATTTAAATTGTAATGAAAGGTTAATCTTTTTGATCATTTACTTCCTCATTTTATGTGCAACTAATATTCACATTTTTAATTAGATATTTTTAATTAAAATGCATTTTAAGTCAATGTAAATGAATTTAAAACATACATTATTTGAGGGTGTATTTCTCACACTTCTAAAATATTGCGTGTTTGTTTGCATTGGGAATGTTTACAATATGTTCTATTAATCATTATTAAAATCCATGTAAATGATTGCATTTGTTTATTTACATTTTCTAATCTATTTTCCTATATTTTCAACTTTTCTCACCACATTAGTTCTTTTAACATGTGACAAAAACATGGCAGAAACTATAAAAACAAGCAGCAGCTGAAATGAATCCCAAGAACCTCCAGCCTGTCTCAGGTCTCACAGGCTCTCTTTGTCTGGCCGTCATCAGGTGCAGCAGGATTTATAAACTTATCTTTTCATGTGTGAGCCGAACATACACGATAATCCACGCCAGCCAAAGGAAACAGACCTGAGATCGTGTCTTAAAGAGATCCTAAAGCTGGACTGTAGCATTGATGTGGAATCATTTTTAAAAAGGCTAAAATTACCCTTTTTTATCTCAAGAAAAGCTCTTTTAAAAACATTATATGTTTGAAAATGTAATGTTTGAATATAAAATAATGAGAAAAAAAACACATGAATATGTATATATGATTAGTTTATTAATTAATTTGAATAAATAATTATTCTAATATATTTGTTTATTCATTCATTTGTATAAATAATAATTTTGATGTGAAGATGTGGATTTATTTCATACTTGTTTAAGCTTTGTTATTAAATAATTTTCTGATAGAAAGTGGAGATAAATGGAAGAAAAGGTAAATATTAATAAAAAATATGAATAAAAACATCAACAAAAGGTAATTGATGAGGTAATTAATGCAAAGATAAGGCTTTTTTCATTATCAGGGATAAACAAAAGAGATTTAACATGGTAAAGCCTTAGCCTTAGCCTTAGCCTTAGCCTTAGCCTTAGCCTTAGCCTTAGCCTTAGTAATAGTAATAGTAATAGTAATAGTAATAGTAATAGTAATAGTAATTGTAATAGTAATAGCAATAGCCTTAGCCTTAGCTTTAGCCTTAACGTTAGCAATAGCAAAAGCCTTAGCCTTAGAAATAGCAATAGCCTTAGCTTTAGAAATAGCAATAGCCTTAGCAATAGCAATAGCAATAGCAATAGCAATAGCAATAGCAATAGCAATAGCAATAGCAATAGCAATAGCAATAGCAATAGCAATGGCAATGGCAATGGCAATAGCAATAGCAATAGCCTTAGCCTGAGCCTTAGCCTTAGCAATAGCAATAGCAATAGCAATAGCAATAGCAATAGCAATAGCAATAGCAATAGCAATAGCAATAGCCTGAGCCTTAGCAATAGCAATAGACTTAGCCTTAGAAATGGCAATAGCCTTAGCCTTAGCCTTAGCCTTAGCCTTAGCCTTAGCCTTAGCCTTTCATACAATATTAACTTTTGATTGAATAGATATGAGTGTGTGTGTGAATTGTTGTCTGTCTTTGTGTGCCCTGCGACAGACTGGCGTCCTGTCCAGGGTGTCCCCTGCCTCTCGCCCTATGATACTGGGATAGGCTCCAGTCTCCCTGCGACCCAGGTAAAGGATAAAGCGGTAGAAAATAAATGAATGATTTAATGAATTTTCTGGATTTTATTTATTTATTTTGATTTTCAAAAGCTCAAACCATAAAAGAGTAGAAATCTATTTACCCTCCATCAGACCCTTTCCAACGCCGCGCATTAAACGCCGACCTTGCAATGACAGACGCCAGGATGACGAGTGGGTTTCCGACTCACCTTCGGCGGTCCTGTTGTGAGTCTCGCTCCTCCTCTGCTCCGAGCACATCTCTTTGGCCCTCAGGTGCTGCGAGATGATGGCACAGTCGGGATGAATGGCGTCCGTCTGAGGAAGAGACCTTGTTATCGACGGAGAGACAGGAGGTTGAGAGAAGGTTACTGAACATCTAACAACAGTTCAAGTGTCTTCTCCAGGAAAACTGGATTCTAGGATAGAAATGGTGTCGGGGGACGTGAGGAACGCCCGTGCTTTTGGTTAATACTTTTGTACCTCAAACATGTCGAGAAAACATCAACATTCTTAGTGACTGGAGGACAAATAAATGTATCAATACTGACCGACCCCAGGGGCCACATGTAGCCCTTAGACTGTAATGACGTGGAAGTACAAATACTCTTTAATTTACACTTATTAAAATACTTTGTACTCCTTTTTTTAGCTTCTTTTTTATCTATTTTTCTGCGTTTGATATTTTCCCCAACAGTGAAACGATTATTGAAAGCATTGATATTTTAAATGCAGGGGCCCCCAACATTTTTAATGCAAATAATATAACATAAAACGACTAAACCTTCAGATAAAGACAGTCAATCCTAAAGAGTTTGTGTTTCACTCATTTTCACTAGATGTTTATTTTTTGGAGTAAAATAGTCTCGAACTAAAGTAACTTCAGAGAAAACAATCTTTTTTCAAAAATAATCAATAGTGTGGCCCCAGAACAAATGACCCACAAATATATGTTTTATTTGCTCTTATGTATCTATTACATGGAAATGTACAAATTATATTGATTTGTTTTCAAATAAAATAGCATAACATGTAAAAGTATATGATGACTACACTCATATATATATATATATATATATAGTAATATTTTTTCTAATCTTTTTCTATTGAGTCTCATTCTCTGTTGACTTGACGACCTCCATTATAAATGTGGCCCCTGAGGAAATGTAACTACCAACCTCTGCGTCCACACATTACAACTGAATACAATGATAAAAAGATGAATTCATCTAAGTCGCTAAATCATAACTAGTTCCAGAGCTTCTCGTCTGAGGAACATAATATTTAGCTTCATCATCTCATCAGAACATGTCTTCACGTATCCTCTCATCCTCAGGTCGGCTGAAGGATTCGGCTGAAGCCTCTGGATCCAAGTGGCACATGTGGACTTCTCAACAGCTTAATGAGGACGTCTGCTCCCCAGGCGAGGGCAGGAGGTAGTGATGATGTTCTGGCTCGTCCTTCACGCGTGTGTCACCACGAGTCATTAAACAAATGAAGTTTCTGGATGTTTCACGACGATGAGAACTCACCAGTGTGAGCCACAGGAAGACGA
>JACEEU010000706.1:21262527-21342527 GCA_016630915.1 Callionymus lyra
CTGTTCCGTCCGCCGGAGAGTTCTCTTCCCGTCGGATTACTGACGAGTCTGCACGACACCGACGCCACCGCCGCGAATAACATCGAATAAACAGCCAGTAAGTCAACGCACCTGCTGCTCGACACTCACGGGGCTCGAACAATGTTTTAATCTCGTGGAAAAAACATTAAAATCTGCGCCAAAGAGTCACGAACGAGCGCCACGTGGTCAACGGAGCTGAAAGTTCGAGGCTGAAGTTGCTCAACTTTCTGTTGGATTCTCTGTTGGATTCTGTTGGATTTTCTGTTGGATTCTCTGAACAACCGTTAACTGAACACGTGTTTAACTCGGTGTTTCTCTTGTCTAACCTTGTGTTACTGTCTCTCAGTCCTGCTGCCACAGGTGAGTGAAGTCTTTGAGTCCAGATGTCAAAGAATAATAATAATAATCTCCATTAATTCTCGTTTGTTTGGAGTCACAATCTGCATGAACCAAAGCTGCCACTTGAGCTGTTTATTCGCATTTTTTCTGCTGCTTTTTGAGCGTAATTTACAGCATCTGAATGAATACTTTTTTTGTTTTTATGATCTATTTATATCTGGTTTTAAATGAGTGAAAAGTACTTTCACTGCAATGATCCTTCATTTGCAATCTTTTATATATTAGTAACTGTTTTCTATGAAGCTCCGACAGAAATGCTGTTTATTTGTCCAAAATATCAATTAAAATGGCTGCTATTTTTTAAGTACTTACTCTTTATTAACTACTATTTAATGACAGAACTCCTTAACTGAAATAATCCTGTTTATCTGATCAGTTATTAATCATGTCAGAAACTTTTATTGCCAACGTTATCTTGTGCTGACATCACTGAATAAAAATAGATTAATATAATAAATAAGTTAATAATAAGATGCATTACCATCAAATGCCATATGAATATAAAAATAATAAAAAGTTATTGCCAACATTATCTTTTGGTGACGTCACTGAATAATCGAATTAAATAAAGAGATTAATAGAATAAATAAATCCTAATAATACGACGCATTACGATAAATGAATAACCATATGAATAATCAAATTAAAAACACTTTTACTGCCAGTGCTGTAAACGCAACATGGGATTGTTTTTTGTGATGTTAGTACAGAAAAAAATATTCAAATAAGATAATAAAGTAAAATAAGCAAAATAAACGACACAACCAAGGCAGCCATCTTGACAAATTCATTATTTTACATTTTTATTTATTAAGAAACTCACTTTGCATTTAAAGCATGTGCTGGAGAATCTGGTTAATCTTGAAACTGATTAAATGAATTCAAATATTTCACAATTATGGCACTAAGGTGCAATATTATCTTTGGATAATGTTATTTAAACCCTGAAGTGTATCGAGATAACTTGTAATTTCGCACTTTAAATTATATTCTTGGTTAAGTATTTAAGTAACTTATTTAAGTGTCAAATGAAAGTAATTCAATATATTTTTCCGACCCGTTATATGGTGTAATTATGATTTTCTGCAACTCCTGTGTTGTTATCAGTATTATCTTGATCTTTAAAGTATATACTTTTTTGAGTATTGTTTTGATTGTTTAAGCGCTTTGTGACCCTGGTCTGGAAAAGCGCTATATAAATAAATATTACTTACTTACTTAAATATTACTTATTAATAGAAAAGTGTACTTTAAGGATCATCTCATGGTTCTTCAGCAGGGAAACCTTGGGAGTCCAGTACTTTGCAAGGATGACCAGGAAAGCATTTGAAGTACTTTCTGTGTGGTACTTTTGAAAATGTATTATGTACGATACAGAAACGGTAAAGATAGTTTAATGTATTTGTCGGACGCTGGTTCTTTAACTTGTAGAGTGTGATTATCTTCATGACTTTTTCATGGATCACTAAGATAAATATCTGACAAATATTCCCCAAAATAATAGCGAATTCATGATGAAAACAACTTGAAAATGATCTTAAACGTTTATTCTGACGATCGTATAAAACTTTAATTCACTTGCTTCCAATATACAAAGTGATTTGTCGACTTTTTTCTCAACTAAACTGTGAATTTGTTGCTGAGTTAATGGCTTTGGCTCTGAGGTTTGCTGTGAGAACGTTGGCTGATCAATTGTGCTACGAACGGCTGTAATTGCCTCCAATGAAAAAAGGTGAAATCTGTCGATCGATCCACGCTGTCATGAGTGGCGCCGATGACGTGGCGTGAGCGCCCTCTAGTGGCTCACCTCTGTTCTCGTCCTGACCAAAAGTGAAACCGAAGAACCGTTGAGCAACACTCATGGATCCGAACCCCCAGCGAGGAGGCGCGGAAGTGCCGGTGCCCCAGAGGAGCGGCGAGAACTCCCACTTTAGGAGGACGCCCCGCTCCGGCGAGGAGTTCCTGGGGTCCCCCGTGGACGGCGCCGGCTCGTACGGCCGAAGCCCCAACGCCAGGGGAGGCGGCTTCCAGCGCAGGGGCGTCGCCAACGGCAACAAGCTGTCGTTCTCCCCCAGGAGCCCCAACACCAGAGGCTTCCAATCCAGACGAGTGGCCCCGGACCAGGAGCAGCCCGTCATCGTGAGGGCGTCCGGGACCCCCCACCGCCACTACAGCGGGGGTCGCCACCGCACCTCCTCCGAGACCGAGAAGGGGCGCCGAGGCAGCAAGGAGTGGGTCCCCCGGAAGAGGGGGCGCTCGGAGACGGAAAACAAGCCCAAGTGGGACAAGTATGAGTCCGTGTTTGTCTGGTCCACAGCAGGGGGTCCGTCCAGAGACCCGTGAACCACAGATGACAAAGTCTTGGTTCTGGTCTGGTTCAGATCATAGATCGACTGCTTCTGCCTGGCAGTGAACTCTGTGTCCGCTTCTGATTCTTCAGAGTTGAAACACTTGTCGGTTGATGGTTCAACTCATGAAGATATAGTAAAACATTTCGGTTCAACTACAAACACAACTATCAACTAGATTTTCAACAGATCTTATTCTCTAGCAATCAAGCGAACAAACCACTGTCGTAACCACTGGGTTACGTTTCCTCTGAATAAGAATTTTATCATCGATTTAACGCTGACTTTAGAGTCGTCTCGATACCTATACTTCAGTAGCAGATATTATTAATACTTGTATAAAGTGGTTTCGTGCGATCCGACGACTGTTTGGCCACAAAAGACTGAAGTCGTGAGTTTGTGTCGTCACAAGCTTTTGTGTTGACGTCACGCCGTCGTTGATTCGCTGCTGAGACTTGAGCGTTTTCGTAGATTTCTGAGTCATATTATCAGTATTCTATATATATTATACCTTCAGTGTGTTGAGCAGCCTTTAAATATCATTACAACCCCTAATATTTGTCTTATAAATGTGAAAATAAACAACAAAACCAATGACTATCATACGTACACGTACTAACACTGGTGTGAGCAGCCTTCAACTATATTAAAATGTTTTCTTTTCCTTTGAAAGGTTTCTGTGACTCTCTAGCGTCTGGTCGTCATCCGACCGATACTGTAAAGAGAAAATAAAAATACATTTTTATTAGAAACACTCAAGCATTTCATAATGTTAAATTACTGTAAAGTCACATTGAGTTAACTATCAATGTTTGGAGGACAAATCCATCCTCAAGATTCAACATCACTAACTTTACCAAGTATCTAGAGAACTATCACGACACTGATGAGCGGATCAAAGAAGTTAACTTTGCTGTTCTGTAGAGACGAGAGAAACTTTTAGTCAAAAATGGCAAACGTTCTTGTCAGTGTTAATGTTGACTTTATCATTAGATTATGTTATCATACAATGAATAGAGAGTTGGTGTTTAAAACTGGTTAAATGAATACTGATAGAGTTCCGTGTACATCCGTTCCGTACATTTAAATTCAATAAACTCCAGGACGATCGATGGTGACACACAAATACATTTAACAAGGTTAGTTTAGTCATAACACTGTGAAATGCTTTACTAACTTAACTACCTTTTTTGTTTTTGTTTTTTTTACAGGAAAAGAAGAGTAGAAGAAATAATTATTTATTTTATTTGTTTTTACAAAAGAATAATTAAAATAACAGAGTTCAAGTAAAATTAAGTTTCAAAGGTAAATGTATGTTTTAATGTGTGTTTTGAGAAACACTTTTACTACAAACACTTTAATAAGAGAAAGTATTTGTTCATTTCTTTGTTGTAAACGCCAGAAAAAGTGTATAAAATATATCGTTATTCCTACAGTATCGCCATATATCGTATCTTCACACATGTATCGTGATACGAATCGTATCAACATATTCTTTCCTATAAACGTCCCTCGTATATAGTGATGTTTGCAACAAAGCTATATTACAGTCTTTCTCTCCAATAACTAATGGTTTGTACATTTCTATGGTCGACTAATGTGTTTTAATTGTGACGTTTCTCTCTTATTGTCAGTTTGTACGAAACCCTTCATTTGAATTGAAGCGTTTCCTCCAAACCTCAGCGTCACTGTTTGCCGGTTTAGTTTGTGAAGGTGAGGCGTGATGTTTCTCCACGTTCTTCTGCCTCTGAAGAAGTTCTGAAGGTGACTCGGACACATGAGCAGGTCCATCGATAAGACGAGACGTTTCTTGTTTTACCTAGAAATGGCAGAAGTCGTTTTTTTTTCGGCATCTATAGACCTTTACTGCCCCGATGGTTCGGCAAAGAACTCGTCTTTGGTTCTTACGGCACCAAAACACGCTGGTATTGTGTTGATTTTTTCAGAGTTGGGTTCGACCCCAGTTTAGAGTCTTGGTTCATCTGGTATGTTGTGGGTCACACGGGTTGTTGACTTGCAACAGCTGCGACTAGAGTGAGCTCAGCATGACTCGTATAAAGACTGCCGTGATCGGACGACGAAAGACAGAAGTCGTTGTGAGTTTGTGAGTTTATTTGTCGCCGTCACAAGCTTTTCCATCGGGTCGACCTCACGCCGTCGTTGATGCTGGTTTCTTGACTTGAGTTTGTTCGTCGATTTGAGTCGTATCATCGGTAACTAGTGTCGAGTTAGTCTTCGGTGTACCTTAAGAGTCTTAAAACATGGTTAACGTCCGTTTCTTCCCGCAGTACCAACATGAGTGGACTCCAGTGCCTCGCCTCCGAGACCGTCTGGTTCGACAAGAACCGCTACGACGAGGCCGAGCGGCGCTTCTACGAGGGCGCCAACGGTCCGTCTGCGCAGCACCTCCAGGCAAGAGACCCACAATGACTCGCTTCACGGTTCAGATCCTCGCGACTCCTCCGTGACGAGAGGGTTTTCGAAAGGCTGCGGATTCTTAATTTAGAAACCTTTTGGTCGCCCCGTCAGCACTTTCTCTTCTGACCGTTTGTTTGAGTCGCGTCACGAGGCGCCGCGGCAGCTGCGAGCTTCACTGGATTTAGACGCTGGAGCTGCTGGACAGCAGGCTCTGGTGTCAGAGGCTCACTTTTCATTCATGCACGAACCACCGGTCACTCTAAACCTCGGAGACCTTTGTCTCGACGGACAAAAGGTGGACGAGTCGACCTCGATTTGGTTTATTTACTTTTTCCCTGCCTGTTGCAAAAAAACGACCTTTAACCCTGTTACCCTGCGCCGCCAGACCCTACTAGCCGATCCCAGATCTGTGCTTCTGTCTGTTGTGCTGCTCTCTGCCTCTGCTGTCGATTCTTATCAGAGCTGCACAGTGTTCTCTTGATGTTACACCCTTTTTAAATTAACACATGAATCACTTGTTCTAACTTCATCAAAGCGTGTACAAGTTACATCCTATAGAGCAGCGCTTATCTTTGCTCCGCAGGCGCTTTAATGTTCGCATAATATTCACTGACCTTCAACACGTTCATGTCTCGCTCATTGTCACTAGTTTACAGGATTATTGTTTGACTTAAACACGAGTCTTGACGTGTCGAGAGTCACGGACTGAAGAGAACATATTGACGTTAATAATCGATGGGTGTGTGTGTGTGTGTGTGTGTGTGTGTGTGTGTGTGTGTGTGTGTGTGTGTGTGTGTGTGTGTGTGTGTGTGTGTGTGTGTGTGTGTGTGTGTGTGTGTGTGTGTGTGTGTGTGTGTGTGTGTGTGTGTGTGTGTGTGTGTGTGTGTGTGTGTGTGTGTGTGTGTGTGTGTGTGTGTGTGTGTGTGTGTGTGTGTGTGTGTGTGTGTGTGTGTGTGTGTGTGTGTGTGTGTGTGTGTGTGTGTGTGTGTGTGGTCGGTAACTAACGCCTCACTATCTCGGGGGTTAAACTGATGTAGAGCGTTTAAATCATATTCTACTTTTATTAGAAACGTTAGACACATTTGGGTGAAAAGTTGGACCGAGTTTTTCTTTCCTTTAGCGAGAAAGAAAAATGTTTGGCTTCTTGCTTGATGTCATGAGGTCATGACCCCTGTTTAGCTCAAAAGAATTCACAGTCAACAGCATCACATTATTTAAAAAACACTTTTCGCCTCAACATTCTCGACCTCTTCAACTCTAGGATGTGCAGCTCTGACTTTCCTTCTACCTGCTGACATGTTTATTAGCATGTGCTTCTCTCACCACTGCTGCTGCCTCCCCCCTCCCTCCCCCCTGCCTCCCCCTGCCCTCCCCCCCACAGACAGAATTTAGTGCCATCATGCAGGACATTGTCCAGTCCAGACAGATAATCCAGCAGTCTCTCAGCGGAGTAAGTACCAAGCGAGCTTCTAGTCGCTGCTCTGGTGTGAAAACGGCGACGATCCTGACTTGTATTGACCTTTGAATGTCGGGGTTCAGACGAAGATTGACCTCAAGATAGAGCTGCACGATATTTCACCTAAAAATGTTTGCATGCACGCAGGAGTTCTATAGTGGAGGTCCGAGGGGTTTAGAGAAGGAAAACGATGCGATATTTCTTTCGTTTATTTCCTGCGCTTCGGTGCCGACTCACAGACGGACGGAGACGTAAACGACAACGAGACATAGAAGTACAAATTAACAACTTTAAAGAACAAGACACTGATTGGTCGAAGTGAGAATTTAAGAAATGCTTGATTTATACAATAAAAATAATGAATTATCGCACGAGTTTCCATATGAATATCATACGTGCCAATATCGCGATATCGATATTTTTCCGATATATCGTGCAGCCTTACCTCATGTTGTCTATAAATGTCTCTTCGGCAAAAACATATTTTTACTGCTGGAATAATATTCTTTGAACATTTCTGTAGAACTTTTTCGTCTGCGCTTATATTTGAAATGCGTTTAAAATGTGTTTCCTTTTCATTAACTAGTTGTTTTTAATGTTGCATTTCTTCTTTATTTTGTCCAGTTTGTTCTTTTTTTACATTATCGTCTATTTATCCTCTTGTTTCGTTTAATTCATCCTCCTTTTTTTTAAATGTTGTTTTTGTCTAAAAAGTACATCAAAAATGCGACGCAGTGAAAACACAAGTTTAACTTCTAGCTTTAGAGCTCGTGACCTTGGCTCTCCCGGGTTTTATGGTGTGCATCCACTTGAAGGTCCTCCAGCTTCTCACCTCTTCTCTGTCCTCACCCTCCTCCACTCGTCCTCCGTCCCTCACATTAACCTCGCAGGTGAAAGCCGCCATGCAGGTCAAAGGTCGCCAACAAAGGCGCTCCCACAGAAACGTGAGTTCCTCGCCCGGGCGCGGCCCCCGGAGCGCGGCCGCCTGCCGCCGAGTGCTGGTGGTGTTTGTGTCGATCTTGGGGTTGATTTGAGTGCATGAGACGATTAATGTAGGCATTAGCGCTGCAGAGGTTTGAAGGGAGATCATGATAACGGGATCCATGACCTTAAGTCTGAGCTTGATTTATTACTTCTTTAATTCACGTTTTTGGCTTAAATTACCGTATTTTCCGGACTATAAGTGTCTCCGGAGCACAAGTCTCTCCAGACATAAAATGCATAATAAAGAAGTAAAAACATATATAAGTCGCACTGGAGTATAAGTCGCATTTTTGGGGGAAATTGATTTGATAAAATCCAAGAACAGACGTGTGATCTTGAAATAAAACTAGAGGCAACAACAGAATAATGTTACGTTACATGAAGTGAGAACCTGGTATGTTAACATAACATATGAAGAGTTATTCAGAGAACTATAGCATCAATAACTAACTAGTTTACCAAACCATCCGTGTAACTCCAAATAACTCTTCATCCTCGTGTCACTTTTAAACAACTAACTAACTCCGGAGGTAGAAGATGCTTCCTCTTCTACGTGGAAATGATCAACACAGGCCTAGAGCGCCCTCTGGTGGTTTAGTGAGAGAATAACATGTGAAATGATATACCGCTAATAATGTGGTAATAACTTCACACATAAGTCGCTCCAGAGTATAAGTCGAACCCCCGGACAAAAAAACTGCCACTTATAGTCCGGAAAATACGGTACTCTTTATTTTCTAATCCTTGAGAAATGATGCTCTGTCAACCGGCGGAGACTCGTCGTAGAGCTTTTGTCGTGTGTGTGTGTGTGTGTGTGTGTGGACCTGCATGATGGGGTGCAGCTCGCCTGCTCGTGATGATCCAATCGGTGTTTGTGGGTTCAATTCCTGAGCTCGTGCACGGCTTTTGTTCTGGAGTGACTGTTGTGGTTCCATCTGGTCTGAGTCTGGCGTGTCCTCCTCAGTCGACCTCGCACGCCGGCGACCCCGAGCTGGTGACGCGCATGAAGAGCCTGGAGCTGGAGAACCAGACGCTGCACAAAGGTTCGTGTCCTTCACCACACGCGTGTGCGTTTGTGCGACTCGCTGACGTGTGCGTTTGTGCGTCAGTGGTGGGCGACATGAACGCGGCGCTGCAGAAGCTGGAGTCTCGAGTGGCCATGTTGGAGAAGACCCCGGCACCGGCCGGCGCCGTCGCCGCTTCGAAGGTACGGGTCCAGGTGAGAGAAGGTCCAGAAGGTCCGGAGGTTCTGACGCGTCCTCGACCTCCAGGCTCCGGTCCAGACCAAACCAGCAGACGACGAGGACGACGACATGGATCTGTTCGGCAGCGACAGCGAGGACGACGCCGAGGCTGAGAGGCTGAAGGAGGAGAGGATCGCCGCCTACGCCGCCAAGAAGTCCAAAAAGCCGGTTCTGATCGCCAAGTCGTCCATTCTGCTGGACGTGAAGCCGGTGAGTCCAGGATGGTTTGAAACGCTTTGAGTTTCTGACGACGCTTTAAATCACACTTGAGAAGAAGATTCATGTCAACGAAAACCTGCTTTTTAGCAGAAACCTTGAGCAGAACCAGACTGTCCGTTGTAGATCCAGGCGCGTGCTGTGGTGTAGGATTACTTGATGTTCCTTTTATTCTTCCCACGTTGGGGAATTTTGAGCAGTCGCAGAAGAAATGGATAAAATCTTCACGTTAAGTCGCCGCACTCGTATAAACAAAAACAATAATAATAATAAATAAAAATCAGCCGCAGACACGATTGATTTGTGGTCACGACTAGATTTGAATCTTTCATTTGATGGATATAAAAGTTTGTTCACGTCATAAAGTCGGTTAAGATCAACAACGTTCCGGGTTCGAGACCCGAGAAGTTGCTTCTGTATAAACCTTCAGATCTAACAGTAATATGAAGGTTCAACTCTCGGCTGTCAATAATGTCTCAACGAAAACAAGAGTTAGTTATTCCTCAAAACACACTGATGTAGAGAATTAATATTGAGGTATTCGTCTCAATAATCACTAACGGGTTTTAAACACAATCGCGTAAAAATGACGGGTCAGAACCTTGAGGTGAACTTGATCTGCCTGATGACACGATAAACTCACCGATTACAAGATATAAATCACGCCTGAAAACATAAAAACAGTGACTGAGTGATTTTAGCCTTTTGTTGTTTTCTTACATTCTTTTCTCACTTTTATTCTAAATTCTTTCGATTTTTAAAACGAAAGAATTGAGATTAAACTTTCTAAAAATGATTTATCAAAGTGTCTTTAGACTTCACTGTCATCTAATCTCATGTCGACTACTGTTGGATTCTTTTATTTATGTTCTTCTTAGACACAAACTTGAATACAACGTGACAGACGAGCCTGGAGATGTTTGAACGTCTTCTTGGACGAAGACGACTGAGCAGCGATGGACAAACGTTTGTCTATAAAAATAACCCACGAGACTAGAACGTGACTTTGATTTTAAACGTTCATTTCAACGTTATTTTTTATTTAAAAACTAAAGTAGTTCTACAGCCGAACCAGACGTTTCCTCCTCTATACTCATTAAACCTTTAGTTTATTTGAAACGACATGGCGCCGGTCAAGTGGGTCAGACATGTGTGACGTCCTCAGTGGGACGACGAGACCGACATGGCCCGGCTGGAGGAGCAGGTGCGCTCGGTGCAGATGGACGGGCTGCTCTGGGGGGCCTCCAAGCTGGTGCCGGTGGGCTACGGCATCAAGAAGCTGCAGATCAACTGCGTGGTGGAGGACGAGAAGGTCGGCACCGACATCCTGGAGGAGGAGATCGTCAAGTTCGAGGACTTTGTGAGTGACGGAGGTCAAGGTCGTATGAAATGACTTTATTGATGAACATCTGGTTCTGCAGGTCCAGAGCGTGGACGTCGCCGCCTTCAACAAGATCTGACGCGTCGGGTAAATAAAACTTCAACTGTGAACTCGTGTCGTCCTTCTTTACGTCTGGAGGTCCACCACCTTCAGGGTCGAGCCCAGGCCCACCCAGAACCCCGGGTGCACGGGCTGGCTGAAGGTGGTTCTGACCCGGTGCAGCAGCGTCATGGACTCGGCGGCGACGTTGTAGAACGATAGAACTCCGGCCCGCAGGTCCAGGTAGACCCCGACCCGGGGCGAGCATCGCCCGGGCACGGCCAGGGTCTCGGCGCCGTGGTGGAACCAGCAGCCGGCGGACGAGCAGTCCAGACTCCAGGACTTGGCGTTGTGGCCCAGTTTGCTGTCGCTGACGCCGCCGCTCCGGCTCATGCCGCGGTAGCACACGCCCACCGACACGCCGCCGGCGCCGGCCCACTCCACCTCCCAGTAGCAGCGACCCGCCATCCCGGCCCGACACAGAACCTGAGCCCAGCTGGTGAAGCGGTCCGGGTGCTCGGGGTACGGCTGCGGCTCGGCCAGCGTGGTGACCCGTCGCTGACCCTCCTGGAAACACAAGTACTGGTTCGCCGTGTTGACGTCCAGAACCACGTCCTGGTCATCTGAGGACGAGAGGATACAGAAAAATATTGATTAAAAACTAGTGACTTGTAGTGAATACTCCGGTGCGGCAGTTTTATTAGATCAGTTTAAATAAATACATTTATAATACAAAACTATATTAAAATACACATTTATGTTAACAATACGACGTCAATCAATTCCTGCTTTTCTCAAATAATTTACTGCCTTTGAAACTTAAGTCTTGAGCTCATTTTTGGAGGGAAAAAGTGTCGTGCTGTTAGCAGTAGCTAGCATACATGCTAACTCAACTATAGCTTCAGAGTTTAGATTTTAAAGCCTGTAATATATATAAATATTTTGGGAAATAACTAAAGTCAACAGAGGAATAAATTGTCATCAAGTAAAGTATTAATGTCACACAGTAGTTTTAATACATGTACACATAATCTGATTTTATTTTCATGTTCATCGTGTCTTCAAACTAAAACTTAGACTCAACATAAAATTCAAGTTAGATATTTGTCAACTATTAGATCTTTTTATACTAATTACAAGTATATATGTGTATTATTAAGAGAGACATCGATACACTGGAGGATTTCTGAAGTAAAAATTTGTTAAACTTTGCTCAGTTATAGTTCAAGACAACTATTAGTTATTTTATATTCATTAAAATATGTTGTAAAATTAACCTTTGTGTCCTTTTCTTTGATCTATGTTTTTATTTGCACTTTGTATCTACATGTGGCAAAAACTGTGGATATAATTGTATTTCCACAGTAAAAAATGCAAAATACTTTATAAATCTAGTATTAATACAAACATTTTGAAAATAAAACTACTTCAGTTCTTTCATTATATCAACAACTGAAAATGTATTGTTTAGTAAAAAAATGAACGACGCGTCTCTGTTATGGTGACATTAAAGTTGTTTTCCTTCAAATATAAAAGTATTTTTGAGAATCGCGTAGATTGTGGCTCTGAACGCCGAGGATGATGGGAAATGTAGTTGAAATGATTAGACGGCAACAGCTTGTTAGAAAAAAACAGATTATATTCCTTAAAAAACATTTGTTTCCTTTATTTCGTCCTAATTTTTAACGTTAAAAAAAACTCACATTTAAGAAAATCCTTCCGTGTCTTCGGTTCAGATTCGTTCGTCACGTCTTTAACTGCAGGAAAAACATAAGTTCAGAGAGCGCAGACCTCCGCCAAGCAGCTCATTTTAATCTCATAAGATCAGAACTCGCTGGCACAACACACTGAACGAACCTCTGGTCTTCTCCAGACTGTTGTGCTCGTCGTTGTCCTTCAGTAAAGACGCTGAAGATCAAAGGTCAACGTTAGCTTCAGCATTAGCGTCAACGTTAGCTTCAGCCGCGACGACGACCAACCTTTGTCCGAGATCCTCCCGAAGTCCTTCTTCAGCGTGTCCTCCAGAGCGTCGCTCAGCTCGGCCAGAGACTTCTTCACGCTCTTGTACATCAAGTACTGCAGCTTGTCTGTGCTCGGCATCTCCACCGTCCTCGCCGGGAACTTCACGGCTTTGCTTCTCTGCAACAGACATTTCCCAGCATCCCCGGGGGCGTGAGGTCATCATCGGTGACACGTCTCTGGAGGTTCTGACCTGCAGGAAGTGCACGTGGTCCTCGGTGGAGACCAGCTTCTGAAGCTCCGCCTCGTTCCTCCTCAGCTCGGCGGCGTCGGCCTGGACCTCCTGCAGGAGCTCCTCGGCTCGACCCAGAGCCGCTCGCTCCTGGACCCGGATCAGGTCCTTGGTCTCGGTGCTCTGCTGCTCGATGGCCCGGATCAGTTTGGTGAAGACGCGCTCGCTCTCCTCGATCACCGCCTCGGTCGAGTGCTGCAGGTCACATGACTGGAGGTTACAACGTGTTTGAACGTCCAGAAGATGAAGATCATGGATGTTAAACTATTGATCCACCGACATGTTGTCCTCAATACAGTTTCAACATTCACCAGGTTTTTATTTTATGGTTTATTTTTTCAATAAAATGCTTTTAAATTAACTCAGGCCTCTAGATGGCAGCAGTTATTACGTCCTCCATGGCAAAAGGAACATTGAAATCCTGCAATGACTGAGGACAAGAGGATACTGAGGACAAGAGGATACTGAGGACAAGAGGAGACGGCGGACTGAGGACGAGAGGATACAGTGCACGAGGGGGATGCAATGGACTAAAGGATACTGAGGACGAGGGGATACAGTGCACTGAGGACAGAGGATACTGAGGACAAGAGGAGACGACGGACTGAGGACGAGAGGATACAGCGGACGAGGGGGATACAATGGACTAAAGGATACTGAGGACGAGGGGATACAGTGCACTGAGGACAAGAGGAGACGACGGACTGAGGAAAAGAGGAGACGGCGGACCGAGGACGAGAGGATACAGTGGACCAGGGGGATACAATGGACTAAAGGATACTGAGGACGAGGGGATACAGTGGACTAAAGGATATGGAGGACGAGGGGATACAGAGGACGAGGGGATACAGTGCACTGAGGACAGAGGATACTGAGGACAAGATGAGACGATGGACTGAGGACGAGAGGATACAGTGGACGAGGGGGATACAATGGACTAAAGAATACTGAGGACGAGATGATACATTGAATGAGAGGATACTGGGCACAAGAGGATACAGTGGACTAAAGGATACTGAGGACGAGGGGAAACAGTGGATGAGAGGATACTGAGGACGAGAGGAGACGACGGACTGAGGACGAGAGGATACAGTGGATGAGAGGATACTGAGGAAAAGAGGAGACGGCGGACCGAGGACGAGAGGATACAGTGGACTAGGGGGATACAATGGACTAAAGGATACTGAGGACGAGATGATACATTGAATGAGAGGATACTGGGAACAAGAGGAGACGGCGGACTGAGGACGAGGGGATACAGTGGACGAGAGAATACTGAGGACGAGAGGATACGAGGACAAGAGGAGACGGCGGACTGAGGACGAGGGGATACAGTGGACGAGAGAATACTGAGGACGAGAGGATACGAGGACAAGAGGAGACGGCGGACTGAGGACGAGAGGATACAGTGGACGAGAGAATACTGAGGACGAGAGGATACGAGGACAAGAGGAGACGGCGGACTGAGGACGAGGGGATACAGTGGACGAGAGAATACTGAGGACGAGAGGATACGAGGACAAGAGGAGACGGCGGACTGAGGACGAGAGGATACAGTGGACGAGAGAATACTGAGGACGAGAGGATACGAGGACAAGAGGAGACGGCGGACTGAGGACGAGAGGATACAGTGGACGAGAGAATACTGAGGACGAGAGGATACAGTGGACGAGAGAATACTGAGGACGAGAGGATACGAGGACAAGAGGAGATGGCGGACTGAGGACGAGAGGATACAGTGGACGAGAGAATACTGAGGACGAGAGGATACTGAGGACGAGGGACAGGGACGAGAGAATACTGAGGACGAGAGGATACGAGGACAAGACAGACGGCGACAAAAGGCTAGCGTCAACAAAAAAGAAAAACATTTGAGTTTATTTTGCAGATCAACACGAGATGATAAACATAAACACGAGTTATGTTGTTCATGATGATGATAAAAGTGTTTTATTTATGATTATATAAACACGAGGAAAACTTCGGTTCATGTCTCGTGTTCGCCGTCCTGAAGGAGATCCTGAGGATCAATAAAGTTCTACCTAACCGTCCTCACCTTGATGTACCTGATCAGGTAACGAAGCTCTTTCTCCGCCTCCTTCAGTCTCTGCAGCGACTTCACTGCGCCTTCCTGGAGACTTTTCTGAAACAAACGCACCTTTTTAAATATAAATATATATATATAAATATATATATAACCCAGTTTGTATACTATAAATGATCTGTAGACAAATTAAACTACAGTAATTCACGTTTCATATTTAGAATAAGAACATGTTTATTTCTAGGGCTGACAATACAAAATAAATAAATACAAATAAATAAAACATGTGATGAATAAAATACAATATAATGTGTTTATTAAAGTCAGCCATTAAAATTATTAAATAAAATTCATTCAAAGTAGTTCAATATCTGAAGTATCAGCTCAGCAGTTAAATCACTTTAATGTGAAAATATACGAATATCAAATAAATATTTTACACACAGATGTATCCCAGAAAAAAAAACAGTATTTGACGTCATAGAAAGTTTTCTAGTTTTGAACGATTAGCTTTAATTGTAACATTTAAAGAATAATTTGATGTTGTCGAGGAATTAAAATAAAGTTAATCAGGTTTAAATGTTGCTAAAGTTATTTCATGACATCATTAATGATCAAGTTTCCTCCATTTTTAAATGTAAAAATATACATTTTAGTGTCAAAACCTTTCAAAACAAACTATGTTTATTTTCGCACCTGCACGTTCACGCGCTCCTCCTCCGCAGGTACGAGGTCATGACCTTTGTGTCGCTGCTTGACGCACTGCGAGCACGCCCCCTGCTGGTCGGTGCGACAATAGACTCGCAGCGTCTTCTTGTGCTGCGGACAAACCTTCGGAACTTCTTCCGACACCGACACCGTCCTGTGGTTCTTGCCTCGGTACCGCTCCTCGTGGACCCTCAGGTGGGACGAGCAGAAGCACTTCCGGCAGGTGTCGCAGGTGCGGACGGCGCGTCTGTGCGCGCACACGCTGCACGTGACCGGTGCCGGCTCTGGTTCCGCGGGTCCGGACTTCTGCAGCTTCAGCACCAGCTCGCCCAGGACCGTGTTCCTGCTCAGCACGGGTCTGGGCTGGAACACCTGGCGGCACTGCGGGCAGCTGAACAGGTTCTGCTTCTGGGTTCGGGTCCAGAAGTCGTCGATGCAGGTCCGGCAGTAGCTGTGGCCGCACGGGATCGTGACCGGGTCCGTCAGAACCTCCAGGCACACCGAGCAGCAGAACTGGTCCTCCTCGATGGAGATCGTCGTCGCCGCCATGTCCAGGTCCAGAGAAACTCGTGTGGGCGGGGCCAACAGGTGCACAGGTGTGGGCGGGGCGCACAGGTGTGCGGAGTGCTGCGTTCAGGGGCGGCTCGGAAAGTCAAAAAGTCAAGCATTTACGCGCCTTTTTCAACGTGTTTGTAAGATTTTTTCTTTTTTTCTTGAACGTTTTTGTAATTTATAAATTCATTTGTTTTGTTTACAACACTTACAATAAAAGGTTCTTATATTTTAATTGTAAGTATTTTTTGTGTGAACGTTTACACAAATAAATTAAAGTATTTTCATCAAAGGTTTATTGATCCTCATGCTTACATATTTATCTACATATAATATATTTTATAGATCCAATGATTTTTCGTATTATTTTATTTCCAGGTTTGAAAAAACAAAACAAAAACTAAATCTAACATACAGAGAAATACAAGTAAAAATGATTTTGTCTATATGACTTTAATTCAGAAGAACTGTTCTGTAAATGTACGACTAGATTATGTGTATATATATATATATATATATATATATATATATATATATATATATATATATATATATATATTTGTGCACCTGAACGCAGCTCAGGACTCTCAGGTTTCAGGTGAAGCCTCAGGTCAGTCAAGTCAACAAAGACCAGTATTTTCCGCTCATGCGTGACTTTAGTCAAATAAACCAGTTTCACGACAAAAACAAGTCCAAACGTTGTGTTTATTGTTCAAACACCAGATTAAAAACACTGAAGCTTCACATGGTTGTGTTTATTCGTCTGAAACACGTCGTGAAACAAGTTAAAATAATATTTCTTTCAAGTGAATTAAAGCACCAGATATAAATTAATAAAACACTTGGAACCTAAAGATGAATCAAATAAAGTCAAAATATAAAATCAAAATCAAATAGAATCTTCTTCTACTTCCTCCTGGCGTGAATGCGTCGCTGCATGTGTTTCCGCCGATCACCGGTCGAGACCTTAGAACCTCCTGTGACGACAGAACAAAACTAGAGTCAACAACATCAACGTGTCTTTGTCTCCCTCTAGTGGACACAATCAACAACTACATCTAAATAAAGCGTTTGTCAGGTGAAACAACAAAAAAACAATTTATTGTTTAATTTGTTAAAAATTGAGACTTTAAGTGTCCAGGTGGAAAATAGTATCAATGTTTTGTCTCCCTCTAGTGGACACATTCAACAATTAAATCTAAATAAAGCGTTTGTCAGGTAAAAAAAAAAAAAAAAAAAAAACAATTGAATGTTTAATTTGTTAAAGAATGAGACTTTAAGTGTCCAGGTGGAAAATAGCAACTAAGTATTAATGTTTTGTCTCCCTCTAGTGGACACAATCAATAATTACATTTAAATAAGGCGTTTGTCCAGGTGAAAAAATACGATTTAATGTTTAATTTGTGTTAATAAAATGAGTCTTTAAGTGTCCAGTTGAAAAATAGTATCAATGTTTTGTCGCCCTCTAGTGGACACGCTGAGGAATGACGATGTGAAAAAAGGGTTCATCAGGTGAAAACTATCGACTTAAAATGTGGTTTTGTCTTAAAGTAAGAAATTACTTTATTCTGTAAATTTAAGTTGGGGGGGGTTGAGGGTTTAACGCGTTAAAAAACATTTTATGAAAATGAAAGATATCGATTAAATACTAAATATTGATGTCGCCCTCTAGCGGACACTATGGGGAATGACAACGTAAATAAAGGGTTTATCAGATGAAAAATGTTTTTTGTCTAAAAGTAAGAAATTACTTAATTCTTTAAATTAAAGTTATCACAGCAGTTCACAAAATAATAATATTATTAAGACATACAGTAAACATATTAAACTATTAAGAAAAACACTTTTTTATTAAATGAAAAATATCGACTAAGAAGTTCAGTTTCTTTGTCTCCCTCTAGCGGACACTATGAGGAACGACTACTTTAATAAAAGGTTTAAAGCGCTCTTGACTCCGCCCACATTCATTTGATAAACATTTAATGTTTTAGACAGAAGATCATTGAGTGAAGTTTGAATGTGATTATTTAGTCATTATTTTATTTATTTAGATGTTTGTATAGTTTTTATGTTGTCATGTCATCATCTTCATCTTCATCATCTTCATCATCATCATCATCACCTTCATTCTCATCCTCTTCATCATCTTCATTCTCATCCTCTTAATCTTCTTAATCTTCATCACCTTCATCCTCCTCTTCCTCATCATTCTCATCCTCTTCATCATCCTCTTCATCACCTTCATCCTCCTCTTCCTCATCATTCTCATCCTCTTCATCACCTTCATCCTCCTCTTCCTCATCATTCTCATCCTCTTCATCATCATCACCTTCATTCTCATCCTCTTCATCTTCATCACCTTCATTCTCATCCTCTTCATCATCATCACCTTCATTCTCATCCTCATCATCATCTTCATTCTAATCCTCATCATCATCATCTTCATCCTCCTCTTCCTCATCATTCTCATCCTCTTCATCATCATCATCTTCCTCATCATATCCTCCTCCTCCTCATCTTTATCATCATCATCATCATCATCATCCTCATTCTCATCACCATCCTCTTCATCTTTATCATCATCACCTTCATTCTCATCCTCTTCATCACTTTCATCCTCCTCTTCATCATCATGATCCTCTTCATCACCTTCATTCTCGATCCTCTTCATCATCTTCATCCTCATCATTCTCATCCTCTTCATCATCATCATCACCTTCATTCTCATCCTCTTCATCATCTTCATCACCTTCATCCTCCTCTTCCTCATCATTCTCATCCTCTTCATCACCTTCATCCTCCTCTTCCTCATCATTCTCATCCTCTTCATCATCTTCATCATTATCATCTTCATTCTCATCCTCTTCATCATCTTCATCATCTTCATCCTCCTCTTCCTCATCATCTTCATCATCATCATCCTCTTCATCATTCTCATCCTCTTCATCATCTTCATCATCATCACCTTCATTCTCATTCTCTTCATCATCATCATCTTCATCCTCCTCATCATTCTCATCATTCTCATCCTCTTCATCATCCTCACTATCCTCCTCCTCCTCATCTTTATCATCATCATCTTCATCTTCATCCTCCTCCTCCACTTCCTCATCCTCCTCTTCCTCCTCATCATCACCATCATCATCATCATCATGAATTGAACTCACCTAAGAAGTTAAAGGTGGGTCCAGGAAGCAGGAAGGGGTTTGTGGGTAGAACTGGTCTCTGGTCCAGACCCAGAGGAGGAAGATTCTCTGAGGACCATGAACGTCTCATCAATACTTCAACGTTTGTCTCTGTGACTCGTGATCCCTCACCTGCTGGTTCTGCTGCGTGGGAGGAGGACCCGCTCAGGCCCGGCTCGGCTCCGCCCCCCTGGACCGGGCTGGTGACGACGGACACTTGTTTGACTGCAGGACCAGATCAGAGTTAGCGAGAGCGGCGCCGGCGTCCTGGACCTCCTACCTCTCTCGTAGATGCCCACGAACCCGTCCTGAGAGATCTCCTCCAGCAACCCTTTGAACTCGGACACGGCCAGAACCACCGGGTCGAAGGTGGGGTTGGGGTCAAAGGTGAAGGGAGGCAACGTGGAGGGAGGAACGAATGAACCCAGAGACTGACATCTCTGCAGCAACAAACAAACATCAACGTAAAGACTCAATTATTCAGTTGTTGATCAATTAAATAATTGTGTGTGTGTGTATATATGTGTGTGTGCGTGTATATATATATGTGTGTGTGCGTATGTATATATATGTGTATATATATGTATATATATATATACGTGTGTGACCTGCAGCAGCAGCACATGTGTATGTAAATATATGTGTGTGTATATAAAGATTATTATTATTATTATTATTATATATAGATATATACATGTGTATATAGATATATACATGTGTATATATCTATATACACATGTATATATCTATATACACATGTATATATCTATATACACATGTGTATATAGATATACACATGTGTATATAGATATATACATGTGTATATATCTATATACACATGTGTATATATATATGTGACCTGCAGCAGCAGCACGTGGTCGTCCGTCTGGCTCAGCCTCTCCAGCTCTGCTTCGTTCTTCTTGACCTCCGTGACCTCCTTCTGGATCTTCTCCAGCAGCTGCTTGGCTTGATTGACGGCCATGTTGGCCTGAGCTCTGACCAGCTCGCGCACCTCGAAGCGCTTCACCTCGAAGGCGCGCATCAGCTCGCCGAAGGTGGCGTCGCTGGCGTCCGACGCCGTGCGAGACGAGGCCTGCGAGGAGAGGGAGGGTGAGCGTGGGCGAGCGAGGAGAGGGAGGGTGAGCGAGCGAGGAGAGGGAGGGTGAGCGTAGCAAGGGAGGAGAGGATGGGTGGGCGAGCGAGGAGAGGGAGGGTGGGCGAGCGAGGAGAGCGAGGGTGGGCGAGCGAGGAGAGCGAGGGTGGGCGAGCGAAGAGAGCGAGGGTGGGCGAGCGAGGAGAGTGAGGGTGAGTGTGGGCGAGCAAGGAGAGGGAACGAGGAGAGGGAGCGTGGGCGAGCGAGGAGAGGGAGGGAGCGTGGGCGAGCGAGGAGAGCGAGGGTGAGTGTGGGCGAGCGAGGAGAGGGAGCTGGCGAGAGGGTGAGCGAGGAGGAGGGTGAGTGTGGGCGAGCGAGGAGAGGGAGCGTGGGCGAGGAGAGGGTGAGCGAGGAGAGCGAGGGTGAGTGTGGGCGAGCGAGGAGAGGGAGCGTGGGCGAGCGAGGAGAGCGTGGGCGAGCGAGGGTGAGCGAGGAGAGGGAGGGTGAGCGTGGGCGAGCGAGGAGAGGGAGCGTGGGCGAGGAGAGCGAGGGTGAGTGTGGGCGAGCGAGGAGAGGGAGCGTGGGCGAGGAGAGGGTGAGCGAGGAGAGCGAGGGTGAGTGTGGGCGAGCGAGGAGAGGGAGCGTGGGCGAGCGAGAGCGAGGAGAGCGAGGGTGAGTGTGGGCAGCGAGGAGAGGGAGCTGGGCGAGCGAGGGTGAGCGAGGAGAGCGAGGTGAGGTGGGCGAGCGAGGAGAGGGAGCGTGGGCGAGGAGAGGGAGGGTGAGTGTGGGCGAGCGAGGAGAGGGAGCGTGGGCGAGGAGAGGGTGAGCGAGGAGAGCGAGGGTGAGTGTGGGCGAGCGAGGAGAGGGAGCGTGGGCGAGCAAGGAGAGCGTGGGCGAGCGAGGGTGAGCGAGGAGAGGGAGGGTGAGCGTGGGCGAGCGACGAGAGGGAGCGTGGGCGAGGAGAGGGAGGGTGAGTGTGGGCGAGCGAGGAGAGGGAGCGTGGGCGAGGAGAGGGTGAGCGAGGAGAGCGAGGGTGAGTGTGGGCGAGCGAGGAGAGGGAGCGTGGGCGAGCGAGGAGAGCGTGGGCGAGCGAGGGTGAGCGAGGAGAGGGAGGGTGAGGGTGGGCGAGCGAGGAGAGGGAGCGTGGGCGAGGAAGCGAGGGTGATTCAGCGAGAGGGGAGCTGGCGAGGAGAGGGTGAGCGAGGAGAGCGAGGGTGAGCGTGGGCGAGCGAGGAGAGGGAGCGTGGGCGAGCGAGGGTGAGCGAGGAGAGCGAGGGTGAGTGTGGGCGAGCGAGCAAGGAGAGCGTGGGCGAGCGAGGGTGAGCGAGGAGAGGGAGGGTGAGCGTGGGCGAGCGAGGAGAGGGAGCGTGGGCGAGCGAGGAGAGGGAGCGTGGGCGAGCGAGGGTGAGCGAGGAGAGGGAGCGTGGGCGAGCGAGGGTGAGCGAGGAGAGGGAGCGTGGGCGAGCGAGGAGAGGGAGCGTGGGCGAGCGAGGAGAGGGAGCGTGGGCGAGCGAGACACTTACGGTGAGAGAGACGATGGCTTGACTGAGATCCTGAACCTGTTTCTCTCTCTGATGAACCCACAGCTGCGCCTGTTGCCTCAAGTCGCTGAGATGCCTCTGCACACAGTCAGTTACCATGACAACACAATCAATTTAACTTTAATTATTTACATCAGTTTAATACAAAAGTCATGTTATTTGTAATACTTTGTTTTATTTATTATATATCAGACGAAATTTGACACATTTGTGATATTAAACCATTTTTTTATTTCAATACTCGCTTGAGGTTTATTGTGACGTAGATCAAAGGAATACAAATAATAAAATGAACAATAATAAAGTAACAACCTTCATCTAGTGGTCGTCTACGGAACTGCAACATTTCTTAATTAATAAAAAAAAACTGTTTTAACGCGAAATAAGGATTAAAGTTATGGATTCAAGTATTTTTTTTTTTTTTTTATCCGTTTGATTTAAATACAACCTTAATAAACACACGTTTCTATTTCAATACTTGTTTTTGTACGAGTAGAAGTTAGACTGAGCTGCCTCTGGACTTTAGTTTATTTCAATATGTGACATTATATTCTGTTCGTTTAATTTAAGTGTTGTGTAGAAGTTGGATAAGATTCCTTCAAGAAACATCTTAAGACGTTTTTATTTGTTTATTAGTTGTTTATTTGTCATTTGTTTGGCTTTTCCTTTATTTTCTGGAACTCCTGTTGTGTTATCAGTTTTATCTTGATCTTTAAAATGGGTCACAAAGCGCTTAAACAATCAAAACAATATTCAATAAAGTACATACTTTAAAGGTCAAGATAAAACTGAGACAAACACAATAGTTCCAGGAAATCAAGGAAAAGCCTGAACAAATAAAACAATAATATTTAAACATCAAACGAGCTTCGATACATTTTCTGGTATAAAAACACGTTTTAATAACTTCAATACTTGATCATTTATCCTGTATCCTTTAATTTTAGCATTTATTTCGTTTAAATAATTGTAAATATTAACGCGATTTTTGTCTGAGCGCAGTTCCGGTGTCAACACGATGACGTCATCAAAACCCGACGGTCGCCGGAGCTGCAGCACAGTTTACCTGCTGCTGCGTCACTTCCGTCTCCAGCAGGACGGTGTCGTGCGTCTTGTGCAGGTCCGTCAGGCACAGCGAGCAGATGAGCTGTGCGCAGGCGCGGCAGTAGACCTCCAGCAGCTTGGTGTGTCGCGCGCACACGGTCTGCTGCAGGGTCCTGGACGCGGACACGAGCTTGTGGCGCGCGAAGGCGGGCGACTGGTGGTGCGGCTGCAGGTGCGCCTCGCAGAAGGACGCCAGGCAGGTGAGGCAGGAGCTCACGGCGCGGAGCTTCCTCCCGATGCACGCGTCACACTCCACGTCATCCGCCTGCGCCACACTCTGGCTCGGGAACTCCGGGACCTCCTGGAGACCCGTCTCCTGGAAGCGCTCCACCAGTTTGGCCAGCAGGGTGTTGCGGGCCAGCGGCGGCCGCGGGCTGAAGCTGTGGCGGCACTGCGGGCACAGGAACACGCCCAGGTACTCGTCCTGGTCCCAGTAGTTGGTGACGCAGCTCGAGCAGTAGCTGTGGCCGCACGGGATCGTCACCGGGTCCCTCAGGACCTCCAGGCACACGGAGCAGCTGAACTGGTCCCGGTCCACGACCACCCCGCCCTGAGCCATCGAACCTGCGGATCAACAAACAACAACTGTCGCTTCTTCTGTGTCGCAGCGCAGAGTGGAGCGTTCTTCGAGCCGAGGTGCCGCCCCCTGCTGGCCGGAGACAGACGGTGCACTTGATAGAACGTTTGATAGATGGATAGATAGATACTTTATTCATCTCCTTAGAGAAATTCACGGTTCAGCAGCTCCAGAAAATGTTACAAAGAGATAGAACACAGAGGCATGCAAGTTATGTACAGTCTAAAATATACTGAAACATATGTATAAAAAGGGGAAAAAAGCAAAAAAAAACAAAATAGAATAAAATAAAAATATTTTAAAAATATATCAAACATTAAAAAGAATGGGATGAGTCTGTGTCATGTGTGATGCAGGTTGAAGAGTCTGATGGGGGAGGAATGATCTCAGTCTTTCAGTGGAGCAGGACATTGACAGCAGGGGTCAGTCTGTCACTGAAGCTGCTCCTCTGTCTATGGTGCTGTGAAGAGGATGGATTGTCTATGATGGACAGGAGCCTGTTGAGGGAGCGTCGCTCAGCTATGGATGTCAGACTTTCCAGTTCCGTGCCTACAACAGAGCCTGCCTTCCTTATTAGTTTGTCCAGGCGTGAAGCATCCTTCTTCTTTAGGCTGCCCACCCAGCACACCACTGAGTACAGGAGGGCACTCGCTACCACAGACTGGTAGAAGGTCTGTAGCAGCTTCCTGCAGACGTTGAAGGATGCCAGCCTTCGAAGGAAGTACAAATGACTCTGTCCTTTCTTGCACAGAGCATCTGTGTTGGTGGTCCAGCCTGTCATCCAGCTGTACTCCCAGGTATTTGTAGGTGTGCACCCCTTGATGAGAACTGGTTCTGGGTGCACCCTGGATCTCCGGAAATCCACAACCATCTCCCTGGTCTTGGTGGTGTTTAGGAGCAGATGATTGTTGTCACACCATTTGACAAAGTCCTGGATGAGCTCCCTGTACTCGTCCTCCCTTCCGCTCTTGATACAGCCAACAATGGCTGTGTCGTCCGCAAATCTCTGCACATGGCAGAGCTCTGAGTTGTGCTGAAAGTCGGACGTGTACAGGGAAAACCAGACAGGAGAGAGCACAGTTCCCTGTGGCGCCCCGTGTTGCTGACCACCGTGTCAGACCTGCATTCACCCAGTCTCACATACTGGGGTCGGCCGGTCAGGTAGTCGCTTATCCAGGCAACTAGGTGTGAATCCACTCCCATCCCCTCCCATCCCTCAGGAGCAGAGGCTGGATTGTCCCTTCAAAGGAGACCTCCAGAGGCTGGATGTTTTACCTTTCCTTTCCCTTCCCTTAAGGCGCTGAAGTCCAAAAATGTAATTCTCACAGCACCGTTGCCTCTGTCCAGGTGAGAGAGAGATCGGTGTTGCAGGAAGATGATGGCATCTTCCACTCCCACCTTTTCCCGGTATGCAAACTGTAGGGGGTCAAGGGCGTGGCAGGTCTGTGGCCTGAGGTGATGAAGCACCAGTCGTTCCATGTTCTTCATCACGTGCGACGTCAGGGCCACAGGTCTGAAGTCATTCATCTCTCCAGGATGGGGTTTCTTTGGGACTGGGATGATGCACAATGTTTTGCACTGCTGGGGAACCTTCCCCAGTCCCAGGCTCAGGTTGAAGATGTGCTGAAGGGGGTGACCCAGTTCCCGCGAGCGGGCCTTCAGTAGTCGAGGCGACACTCCATCTGGACCTGAAGCTTTGTTAGGGGGCGCAGCCTCCTCAGCTCTCCATGAACCTGAGCTGCTGTGATCGTGGGTGGTGTGGTGGGGGGTTGGGAGTTGTCCTCATCTGTGTTTGAGGAGGCTTGTGTGAGTTGGGGGCTGAGGTGAGGGGTGAGGGCATCTGCATTCATAGGTGTGAGTGGGATGGGGTGATCAAACCTGTTAAAAATGGTTTAATGGTTTGCCCTTCCCACATCGCTCTCCAGGGGGTCCTCGTGGATTGCAGCAGTGATTGTTTTCATGCCCTCCCACACCTCCCTCATGTTGTTTTCCTGCAACTTTAGTTCAATCTTCTTTCTGTACTGCTCTTTGGCCTCTCTGAGCTGGACTCGGAGTTCCTTCTGTATCCGCTTGAGCTCCTGGGTGTCGCCATCCTTGAAGGCCCTCTTTTTCTGGTTCAGAAGGTCCTTGATGTTGCTTGTAATCCAGGGCTTGTTGTTAGCAAAGCAGCGTACAGTTCTTACTGGAACAACAACGTCCATACAGAAGTTGATATACTCAGTTGTGCAGTCAACAATCAATGTTCTCATCGTGGGATCCATGCAAAGCATCCCAGTCAGTGGTCCAAAGCATCTGTAGGGCCAGTTCAGCTCAGGGACCACTTCTAGCCCTCCTGCAGTGTACTCTTGATATAAAATCCTTATTTAATACAGATTTTTTTTTTTATAGAATAATCCACTTTATGACTTTAATTAATGACATGAATCAAAGGAACAAATAAAGTTTCTGTTCTTCTGTGACGAGCGTCACCCTTCTTCGTTAGACGGTACCGCCTCCTGCTGGCCAGAGAAAGACGGTGCACTTGGTAGAACGTTTGGTACACTCGATATAAAATCCTTATATAATAGTTTGTTTATGGAATAATGCACTTTATGATTTACTGGTGAATTAATGACGTAAATAAAGGGAACAAATAAAGTTACTCTTCTTCTGTGTGACGTAGTTTAGAGCGCCATCCTTCTTCGTTAGACGGTACCGCCACCTGCTGGCCGGAGAAAGAGGGTAAAGTCCAAACGTTTGTGACGAATTAAATAAACATAATATAGATATAAAAGTAATTCACAAACAAAATCAACAAAAGTGGTTTATTTATTCCTGTGGAAGTAGAAGGTTTTTGCGTCGCAGTTCTGCCTCCTATAAAGATTTGAATTAAATAATCGTTATGACCTTTCTTTAGATCTATTTTACGCAGATCAAAGGAAATTAAACAATAAAGAATTGAAAATATATATATATTTTCTTCTCGTGTTCGCGCAAGATTAATTGAGATAAATTTGTTAACTGTTTTAACAGGAAAAAAGTTATTGTGACTTGAAACTCTTGAAAGTGTCATTTGTTCATCACGAGTGTCGTGATGGATCAGTTCCTGGACTCATGGAAGCGTCAGGAGGCCCAGGGGTCGAAGGTCAGCTTCAGGAGGCCCAGGGGTCGAAGGTCAGCTTCAGGAGGCCCAGGGGTCGAAGGTCAGCTTCAGGAGGCCCAGGGGTTGAAGGTCAGCTGCAGGCAGCCCACGGGTGAGGACGTCCCCACCGGACTGACGGCACTTTGATCCAGGCCGAGGCGTCGACCTGTCAATCAAGAACGAGTCACGACACACAGGTGACTCCGAGGTTCTTCCTCACGTCACCTGTTCGGACTCACCTGTCGCTGCAGGAAACAGATCGTCCGCGATGAGCAGGCGACTCAGCTGCAGGTCCGGTTCTGGTGAAACGACGATCTTGGTTCTCTTGACTTGAACACAAGAAGACAAGTGAGTCCGTCGGCCTCGCGGAAGGCCCTTCGACCTCTGACCCCTGACCTCTGTCGTAGATGCGTCCGCTCCTCTGGTCGAACACGTCCTGCAGCGACGCCTTGTAGGTCGACACTTCTCTGAGCACGGAGCGGAAACACACGCTGGTGTCCACGGAGATGGAGGGCAGAGGCGGGTCGGGCTGAGACTGGAGCGACGCAAAGTTCTGTCCAATCCATGATCGATAATCAATAATCAATAAATGAAGATATAACCTCAACGTGAGAAGGAAAATGGAAAAGTTAAACATCTGGTTGTAACTTAAGTGTTTGTGTCTGTGCGTGATTGTGTACTTGTGTCTATCATTGACGTGTCAGGAGACGTGTGTGTGTACATGTGTGTGTGTGTGTGTATTATTGACCTGAGACAGGAGATGTGTGTGTACACAGGTGTGCACGTTGGTGTGTGTGTTTGAGTATGATTGACATGGCTCAGATGATGTGTCTGTACAGGGGTGTGCGTGTGTGTACATGTGTTTGTGTATGTTTAGCATGGGTCAGGAGGTGTGTGTGTGTATCATTGACTTGATTCAGAAAATGTGTGTGTACATATGTGTGTGTGTGTGGGGGTCACTGACTTGATTCAGGAGACGTGTGTGTACATATGTGTGTGTGTACATATGTGTGTGTGTGTGTGGGGGTCACTGACTTGATTCAGGAGACGTGTGTGTACATATGTGTGTGTGTACATATGTGAGTGTGTGTGTGTCATTGACTTGATTCAGGAGACGTGTGTGTGTGTGTGTGTGTACATGTGTGTGTGTGTGTCATTGACTTGATTCAGGAGACGTTGTGTGTGTGTGTGTGTGTGTGTGTACATATGTGAGTGTGTGTAATTAACTTGATTCAGGAGACGTGTGTGTGTGTCATTGACTTGATTCAGGAGACGTGTGTGTGTGTGTGTGTGTGTGTACAAATGTGAGTGTGTGTTTGTGTGTAATTAACTTGATTCAGGAGACGTGTGTGTGTGTGTGTATAAGTGTGTGTGTGTACACATGTCTGTGTGTATAAGTGTGTGTGTACACATGTCTGTGTGTATAAGTGTGTGTGTGTGTGTGTACACATGTCTGTGTGTATAAGGGGTGTGTGTGTGTGTGTGTGTGTGTCCTTGACTTGATTCAGGAGACGTGTGTGTGTGTGTGTGTGTACACATGTCTGTGTGTACAAGTGTGTGTGTGTGTACATATGTGAGTGTGTGTGTAATTAACTTGATTCAGGAGACGTGTGTGTGTGTGTGTACAAATGTGATGTGTGTGTGTAATTAACTTGATTCAGGAGACGTGTGTGTGTACACATGTCTGTGTGTATAAGTGTGTGTGTACCTGCAGGAACAGGAAGTGGTCAGTGGTCTGACACAGGTTGTCCAGCTCAGCTTCTCTGGTCTTCTGCTCAGCGATGTCCCTCTGGATTTGCACCAGCAGCTGCTCGGCTCTGCTGACGGCCAACATCTCCTGCGACTGGATCAGATCCTTCACCTCCTGACGCTTCATCTCCAGCGTGTGCGACAGCTCGCCGAAGATGGCGTCGCTGCCACTGACCGCTGCCTCGGCCGAGCGCTGGAGGACGAACACAGACGGGTTCAAGCCGGACTGGAGCGGCGCTCGGGTCATGTGACTCACGGCCAGAGTGAAGATGGCGTCGTTGAGCTGCTGAGCCAAGTTCTCTCTCTGCTGGTTCTTCAGCTGAGACTGAAGCTTCAGGTCTCCCACCTGGTGCTGCAGACATTATGTCACTTGAAATACTACTTTAATATCAACAACACTCTTTTAAAACAACATTTATATGTAATTATTATATATAATTTTGAATTAAAGTAAATATTCGTCATATCAACGTCTCTACAAAGCATATCTTTAAAAAAAAAATACAATTTTAATCAATATATGTAACAAATAAATAAGCAGAAAAATAAAAATCATATTTTAATAGTAAACACAAGATGGAAAAACTGTGATAAAAGTGAAGCAACTAGAATTTAAATCAAAAGTGTCTTAATGTCTGTGTGATCGTCATGTGATCGTCTGTGCGTCGCATGATTGGCTGAAAGATTGATCAGTAGCTCTGAGCTCTGTTGGTTTTGTCTGGAGACTCTATTATACCAACATTTATTCATTCATTTTCTACCGCTTTATCCATTACCGAGGTCGCGGGGAGACTGGAGTCTATCCCAGTATCACAGGGCGAGAGGCAGGGGACACCCTGGACAGGACGCCAGTCTGTCTCAGGACACATAAAAGACAGACAACCATTCACACACACACTCATACCTACGGACAATTTCACCAACTTCTCAATCAACCTCTGTATGTTTCTGGGCTGTGGGAGGAAACCGGAGTGTCCGGAGTAAACCCACACAACACGGGGAGAACATACTAACTACACACAGAAAGGTCGGATCGAACCAACAACCTTCTTGCTGTGAGGCGACCGCGCTTTGAGATATTGGAATAAAAATATCGAACTTTCAATAATGTTCACTAAACAAATATTATTGAAAAGATTCTTAAATAATAAACTTCCACATTCAACTTTGACCTCATGTCTACTCTGGTGAAGGGTTGACCTGTGGGTCACCTGCTGCTGCTGCACCTCCGTCTCCAGCAGGACGGTGTCGTGACCCTCGTGCAGGTCCGTCAGGCACAGGTAGCAGATCAGGTGTTTGTCGGTGCGGCAGTAGACCTCCAGCAGCTTGGTGTGCCGCGGACACACGGTCTGCTGCAGGGTCCTGGACGCCGACACCAGCTTGTGGCGCGAGAAGACGGGCGACTGGCGGTGCGGCTGCAGGTGCGCCTCGCAGAAGGACGCCAGGCAGGTGAGGCACGAGCTGGCGGCGCGGAGCTTCCTCCCGATGCACGCGTCACACTCCACGTCGTCCGCCTGCGCCACGCTCTGGCCGGGGAACTCCGGGACCTCCCGGAGACCCCTCAGCATCTCCACCACTTTGGCCAGCAGGGTGTTGCGGGCCAGGACGGGCCGGTGCATGAAGGTCTGCCGGCACTGGGGGCACGAGACGAAGCCCAGGTGCTGCTCCTGGTCCCAGCAGCGGCGGATGCAGCCGGAGCAGTAGTTGTGTCCGCAGGGGAGCGTGACCGGGTCCTGCAGCACGTCCAGGCACACCACGCACTTGAACTGGTCCGGGTCCATGACCACGCCGCCCTCCGCCATCGTCGAGCTCCTGAGGGGGAGACGGTGAGTCGGGGCGTCGGCTCAGGTGACCTGCGACTCACCTGCAGATGCACGGAGCTGGACTCTACATCCCCGGGATGAAAGAGCTGCTGACCCCAGACCAGCTCGGCTTCATATAGACTCGGAAGGATCAAAGGCACCAGAGATGGACCTTCATGCCTCACGGAGTGTCTGTCATCACTCGTTCTCGCCACACATTTGACTCACAACTATTATAAAACGTAGATTCAACAAGTTTCCGTTCAAATCGCTGGAACCAAAAAGAGTAAAAGTGCACAAAAAGAAGCGACGACGACGAGACGTTTGTTTTTTTTAATGTTGATAAATAACGAGACACTAAATATGGTACATTGATGACAGCATTGAAAAGAAAAGACACAAATAAATTACATTTTTAAACAGTGTTAGATAGAGCTGCACGATACATCGATATTGCAATATTGTCACGTGTGATATACGCATCGAAAACATGTGATAATTTATCATTTTTTATTGTATAAATCAATTATTTCTTAAATGCACACTTCGACCAATCAGTGTCACGTTCTGTAAAGTTGTCAATTTGTACTTCTATGTCTCGTTGTTGTTTACGTCTCCGTCCGTCTGTGAACTGTGCAGCTTGTTAGGCTCGGTTGCTATGACGACGCGTCTTAGCTCAGTATATCCATGGAAGTAAAACGTCTGATCTAGTCAAACACTAGTGATCCAGTGAAGTAATACTAACTTATGATCTAGTCAAACACTAGTGATCCAGTGAAGTAATACTAACTTATGATCTAGTCAAACACTAGTGATCCAGTGAAGTAATACTAACTTATGATCTAGTCAAACACTAGTGATCCAGTGAAGTAATACTAACTTATGATCTAGTCAAACACTAGTGATCCAGTGAAGTAATACTAACTTATGATCTAGTCAAACACTAGTGATCCAGTGAAGTAATACTAACTTATGATCTAGTCAAACACTAGTGATCCAGTGAAGTAATACTAACTTATGATCTAGTCAAACACTAGTGATCCAGTGAAGTAATACTAACTTATGATCTAGTCAAACACTAGTGATCCAGTGAAGTAACACTAACTTATGATCTAGTCAAACACTAGTGATCCAGTCACTCGTGTCTTTCAACCTCCTTTGTTAAAGCGACATATCGTAAGAACTTTTCATCTCGTCTCAGTTGTTTTCTTAGAAGATCGTAAACTTCCAAACAAACCTGTCCGTCTTCACCGTATGCTAACAAGCTAAGTTGTTAGCGTCATTTATAAAGTGTTATGTGTCCGTCTTCACCGTATGCTAACGAGCTAAGTTGTTAGCGTCATTTATAAAGTGTTATGTGTCCGTCTTCACCGTATGCTAACGAGCTAAGTTGTTAACGTCATTTATAAAGTGTTATGTGTCCGTCTTCACCGTATGCTAACGAGCTAAGTTGTTAACGTCATTTATAAAGTGTTATGTGTCCGTCTTCACTGTATGCTAACGAGCTAAGTTGTTAGTGTCATTTATAAAGTGTTATGTGTGCGTCTTCACCGTATGCTAACGAGCTAAGTTGTTAGCGTCATTTATAAAGTGTTATGTGTCCGTCTTCACCGTATGCTAACGAGCTAAGTTGTTAGCGTCATTTATAAAGTGTTATGTGTCCGTCTTCACCGTATGCTAACGAGCTAAGTTGTTAGCTCATTAAAGTGTTATGTGTCCGTTTCACCTTTATAACGAACTAAGTTGTTAGCGTCATTTATAAAGTGTTATGTGTGCGTCTTCACCGTATGCTAACGAGCTAAGTTGTTAACGTCATTTATAAAGTGTTATGTGTCCGTCTTCACCGTATGCTAACGAGCTAAGTTGTTAGCGTCATTTATAAAGTGTTATGTGTGCGTCTTCACCGTATGCTAACGAGCTAAGTTGTTAACGTCATTTATAAAGTGTTATGTGTGCGTCTTCACCGTATGCTAACGAGCTAAGTTGTTAGCGTCATTTATAAAGTGTTATGTGTCCGTCTTCACCGTATGCTAACGAGCTAAGTTGTTAGTGTCATTTGTGTGCATATGTGTGCGTGTACAAGGATTTATTATTGATTTGGTGAAATCGCGACGCGCCGGCGGCTCCTCTCTGATGTCTCTCAATTTGGCGGGAAACCGATGCAAGTCCCGCGAGACTGAGCGTTATAAGAGATATTTTTATACCATCATGTCGACACCGAAGCGTTGAAATAAACGGAAGGGAAATATCATTGTTTTCCTTCTAAACCCCTGGACCGACACTAAAGTACTCGCTCCTTCTCGTGGCTACATTTTTATGTGAAAAAAAAAATCGCATTAATATCGATGTCGCACTTCAAGACACCAACATGGAATGTCGCACATATTTCCAATATCGTGCAGCTCTAGTGTTAGACATGATTTCTCTTTCAAGTAGAATCTTTGTTTCCCTTTCACTCTCAACAAATACATTACTTTGGTCGTCAGGTCGCTGGTTTAAAGGGAATTAAAACAAAGGATCGGAAGCTTCACACATTCATGGTCGAGATAAACGACGTTCGTGTGCAGTGGGTTCAAGTTCATGATTGTGTTGCCAACAAAATAATGATCGAGTCGTGAACCATCTGGACTTCACAATTCTTTTATATTTTTTTTATTAAATTGAACATTTCTGTTACACATAGTTTTCTTTAAAGAGTTTTTTTATTACTGTATATTAAGATTATTGTTACTGTTGCACTCTCAACGTCATTCATGACAAAAGATTGTTTCAGAAAGTAAACACACGACGTACTTGAAACGGCTTCAAGGATAAATTAAATAAATAAATCATGTTATAATAATAATAACGACGCTCGGTGATCACGGGTCACACGGCAGATCCACTGCTTCGTCGCGACACCTTCTTCACCGAGTCATGACACGGCTGGTCATAATGTTACGGCTGTGAATCTAGACAGTTTCCCAGCACTGGAGATGATTCAAGTTTGATTTGAACGTGAAATGAAAACCTCTGAGGATCGTTGGAGACGCAGCGTCAAAACAAAAGAAACAAACTTCTGCTTCATGTCATCAGCAGACGTTTCTCTGTCCTGTGATATAAATAAACTGTGATATTTGCATGAAAACATGCATATTTACTCTTCTATCACCAGCGTCCTGACCTGTCGCTCACACATGGTTGTGAGTCGACACCAGGCTGTGAAGCATGCGTCAGAAGAAGCTCGACATGCAGGGATGAAGGAGAAGAACGAGGGAAGAGGCTTCATGTGTGTCTTCTTCAGGTGAGAGAAACCAGATCTATTTGCTATTGTACTACAGTTGTGTTGACGTGTGTGTAGACGGTGTGTCTCAATGGACACACACACACACACACACACACACACACACGCTCACTTGTTCTTTTCGTCCAGTCCACTCTCTGCTCTCAGAGCTTGACTGCTCGCTGAGATGAAGCTGATCCAGTGTTTCAGGTCCTCTGGGAACTCTGGACACTCCACCTGCACACATGAGGACATGAACACATGAAGACATGGACATATGGACATATGGACATATGGACATATGGAGACATGGACATATGGAGACATGGACATATGGAGACATGGACACATGAACACATGGACATATGGAGACATGGACATATGGAGACATGGACATATGGAGACATGGACACATGAACACATGGACATATGGAGACATGGACATATGGACATATGGAGACATGGACATATGGAGACATGGACACATGAACACATGGACATATGGAGACATGGACATATGGAGACATGGACACATGAACACATGGACATATGGAGACATGGACATATGGACATATGGAGACATGGACATATGGACACATGAACACATGGACATATGGAGACATGGACATATGGAGACATGGACACATGAACACATGGACATATGGAGACATGGACATATGGACATATGGACATATGGAGACATGGACACATGAAGACATGGACATATGGAGACATGAAGACATGGACATATGGAGACATGGACACATGAAGACATGGACATATGGAGACATGGACACATGAAGACATGGACATATGGAGACATGGACATATGGAGACATGGAGACATGGACATATGGACATATGGACATATGGAGACATGAAGACATGGACATATGGCGACATGAAGACATGGACATATGGAGACATGGACACATGAAGACATGGACATATGAAGATATGGACACATGAAGACATGGACATATGGAGATATGGAGACATGAAGACATGGACATATGGAGACATGGACACATGAAGACATGGACATATGGAGACATGAAGACATGGACATATGGAGACATGGACACATGAAGACATGGACACATGAAGACATGGACATATGGAGACATGAAGACATGGACATATGGAGACATGGACACATGAAGACATGGACACATGAAGACATGGACAAATGAAGACCTGGACACATGAACACAGACCATGTGCATAAGAAAGTTCAGAGTAGAAGTACTTTCTGAGGAGGCTTCGATCATTTAACATCTGCAAGAAGCTCCTCTGCATGTTCTACCAGTCTGTGGTGGCCAGTGTTCTACGCTGTGGTGTGTTGGGGTGGAAATGTGTCCAGGAGGAGGTCAACAGGTCAACAGGTTCAACAGGTTGATCAGGAGGGCTGGCTCTGTGGTTGGAATGAAGCTGGACTCACTGGTGACAGTTGCTGAGAGGAGATCACTGAACAAACTACTGTCCATCATGGATGATGACAGTCATCCTCTGAACACTGTCATCAGTGAGCAGAGAAGCAGATGAAGCACGAATGCTCCTCCCAGGTGCAAAACAAATAGACTCAGGGACTCATCCCTCGGGCTATTAAATTGTACAATTCTGAGTTCTGGGGCAGGAGTGGAGTGAGAGTATCTGGATGTTCTGTTCCATGTTAGTCTTTGTATCCTTTGTCTTTGTTGTTTTTCTTTGACCTATGTTCTTTATCTTTAACTTTAGACTTAGATTGTATCATCTTGTTCTTTCTCTTTATTTCTCTTTGTTCTTGTTCTTATTTTATTTTGATTTATTTTTAATGAAAAATTGCTGTATTTGTTGTGGCTATTGGAAAAAACAATAAAGTTCTACCTTACCTTAAAAGAACACACAGACACATGAACACACGGACATAAGAACACATGGACACAAGAACACATGAACACATGAACACATGAACACATGAAGACATGAACACACGGACAGAAGAACACGGACATATGAACACATGGACATAAGAACACATTGACAAATGAAGACATAAACACACGGACACATGAACACACGGACATAAGAACACATGGACAAATGAAGACATAAACACACGGACACATGAACACACGGACATAAGAACACATGGACATAAGAACACATGGACAAATGAAGACATAAACACACGGACACATGAACACACGGACATAAGAACACATGGACAAATGAAGACATAAACACATGGACACATGAACACACGGACATAAGAACACATGGACATAAGAACACATGGACAAATGAAGACATAAACACACGGACATATGAACACACGGACATATGAACACATGGTCATAAGAACACATGGACAAATGAAGACATAAACACACGGACACATGAACACACGGACATATGAACACATGGACACAAGAACACAAGAACACAAGAACACATGAACACATGAACACATGAACACACGGACATATGAACACATGGTCATAAGAACACATGGACAAATGAAGACATAAACACACGGACATATGAACACATGGTCATAAGAACACATGGACAAATGAAGACATAAACACACGGACATATGAACACATGGACATAAGAACACACGGACAAATGAAGACATAAACACACGGACACATGAACACACGGACATAAGAACACATGGACATAAGAACACATGGACAAATGAAGACATAAACACACGGACACATGAACACACGGACATAAGAACACATGGACAAATGAAGACATAAACACACGGACACATGAACACACGGACATAAGAACACATGGACATAAGAACACATGGACATAAGAACACATGGACAAATGAAGACATAAACACACGGACACATGAACACACGGACATATGAACACATGGTCATAAGAACACATGGACAAATGAAGACATAAACACACGGACACATGAACACACAGACATATGAACACATGGACATAAGAACACATGGACAAATGAAGACATAAACACACGGACACATGAACACACGGACATATGAACACATGGACATAAGGACACATGGACAAATGAAGACATAAACACACGGACACATGAACACACGGACATATGAACACATGGACATATGAACACATGGACATAAGAACACATGGACAAATGAAGACATAAACACACGGACACATGAACACACGGACATATGAACACATGGACATAAGAACACATGGACAAATGAAGACATAAACACACGGACACATGAACACACGGACATAAGAACACATGGACACAAGAACACAAGAACACAAGAACACAAGAACACATGAACACATGAACACACGGACATAAGAACACATGGACACAAGAACACACGGACATAAGAACACATGGACACAAGAACACAAGAACACATGAACACATGAACACATGAACACACGGACATAAGAACACATGGACACAAGAACACACGGACATAAGAACACATGGACACAAGAACACATGAACACATGAACACATGAACACATGAACACACGGACATAAGAACACACAGACATAAGAACACATGAACACATGAACACATGAACACATGAACACACGGACATAAGAACACACAGACATAAGAACACATGGACACAAGAACACATGAAGGCACCATGACAACAGAACCGACCTTTCGTTTGCTCACGGCCTCCATGATGTCCTCCGGGCTGCTGCGCACGACGTTCTGCCTGCAGAGCATCACCGCCGACACGAAACCGTCCTTCTTGGACACGAAGCGTTGCTCCAGGTAAAAGGCCTTGTCGTCCCAGCCCAGCACTTTGGTGCGGATCTCAAACGCCTCCCGGAAGGCCAGCGAGCGCCTGTATCGAATGGTGGAGGCCCCGACCACCAGCGTGGCCCCCAACCTACGCGAGGTCAAGAACAGTCCGTTACGCATGTAGTGGTGGAATCGAGCAAAGTCACACTCGCGCAGGTATCGTGAATTGTTCATGTGGCCCATGTAGTCCAGGTCGTGGAGCAGAACCACGCCGTCCACCCTCTGCTCCTCCAGGATGTCGGGGACACGGGGCTGCAGCAGCGCCTCGAAGAAGACCTGGGCCCCACGCAGGAAGTACCAGACGTCCAGGTTGCAGAAGAGCAGGAGAAGAACCCCCAGCACCAGCAGCCACATCTCTCTGGAACCACATCAGGTCAGAAGGTTTCAAACAACATCTGCTTTAGAGGTTGGGTTTTATGGAGATATAGTGAAAAAACCTGTTTGTCGTTTGCGATTGGTAAGTAATTTACTTAAACAATCAAAACAATATTCAATAAAATATATATTTTAAAGATCAAGATAAAACTGATAACACAACAGGAGTTCCAGAAAATCAAGTGAAGCCTGAACAAATAAAAACGTCTCAAGATGTTTCTTGAAGGAGCTCAGTAGATCATCACAGTAGATCATCAAACACTGATGCTTCTTAAGATAGAACATCAAACACAGATGTTTCTTGAAGGAGTCAGTAGATCATCAAACACAGATGTTTCTTGAAGGAGTCAGTAGATCATCAAACACAGATGTTTCTTGAAGGAGTCAGTAGATCATCAAACACAGATGTTTCTTGAAGGAGTCAGTAGATCATCAAACACAGATGTTTCTTGAAGGAGTCAGTAGATCATCAAACCACATGTTTCTTGAAGGAGTCAGTAGATCATCAAACACAGATGTTTCTTGAAGGAGTCAGTAGATCATCAAACACAGATGTTTCTTGAAGGAGTCAGTAGATCATCAAACACAGATGTTTCTTGAAGGAGTCAGTAGATCATCAAACACAGATGTTTCTTGAAGGAGTCAGTAGATCTCCCAGATGTTTCTTGAAGGAGTCAGTAGATCATCAAACACAGATGTTTCTTGAAGGAGTCAGTAGATCATCAAACACACATGTTTCTTGAAGGAGTCAGTAGATCATCAAACACACATGTTTCTTGAAGGAGTCAGTAGATCATCAAACACAGATGTTTCTTGAAGGAGTCAGTAGATCATCAAGCGCAAAGAGAGGAAGATCGTTCCAAAGCTTAGGAGCTTTATTTTTTTTTTTGTTGTTGTTGTAAATAAAGCTTGAAAAGTAAAAAGCTGTTTAAGACGTTAAAACTACAAGATTATTAGTTATTTCAGTAAATATGCTAGAAAATATAAACTGTCCTTCACTTTCATGAATCACCTCTATGACATTTTCAAATGAATATGAATTAAACGTAAAATAAAGTACATTAAAATACTGATCTAAAGGCAAATATATTAGTTATTACAATTGTTTTGACTTTAGAGTATAGATATTGAGTGACGTATATAGCTTTGAGAAACGTCATCAGCTGCAAAAAAAACGTCACATTAAAATCAACCAAGCTAAAAACTGAACAGCATGTATAAAATATTAAACTTTAAATGGTGTTTTTTTAACAGAGTTTCGCGTCATCACGTCAACCTTGACTGCAGCGACTCCGCAGTGTTAGCTTAGCTACTGTTAGCTTCCTGGCGCTCATTCATTGATGCTCGTCTGCGGGGTTTAAAGGATCCATGAGGCGATTAACGTGTTAGTTTGAAGTATGTCGGGTTTATCTAATACCACGAGAAGTACAGCGAGAGGAACTTACAGTCCGGCCCGGAGAGAGTGATATCATTGGAGGCGCAGATGCTCGAGACACCGGCAGAATCAACTTCCGGGGTTGTTACGTCATCCTAGAACTTTCCTTTTTTATTCCATTCCAACTGTACTTTAAAGTTAAACAATTGATAGAACGCGTTACTTAAATTAAACCTTTGTTATTTGTCACGACATATATTTACGTTTCCATCCGTCAGCGACGTTCGGTGGGAAATATATCGAAAGTTTTGAACATTATTATTATTAAACAATTACAGTCAAGGATTACAAATCGTCATTTAACGTAAGATAATAACTAAAATTACAAATGAACGTTTAGAAGTTCCTTAGGTTCATTTCCATGAAGTTATTTTTAAACATCACGTGACAATTATTGTTAAAGCATCTTCTTGAGAGTAAAAGTTTACACAATTATGTAGTAAAAAAACAACAACAAATTAAATCATTAACCAGAGCTCAGTAGCTTTAAAAAAAAAAATACCCATTAGAATACATTTGAGGTTTTGTAAGGCAAAAAAAACATTGTGTAGTAAATACCTGAAAGTTGACTTTGAGATTGTGTGGAGGTTATTTTTAATGAAATATCAACAGACACATGGATGAAAACAAACAAATACAAGGAGGTCGATTCGGCAGTTTATCATTTATTTGGATTTTAATCCGATTATTTGTGGGAGAAACATTTTAGTAACAAGAAAGTATAACTAATCTTTTCCTCCATCTTCCCTTAGAGGTTGTTTAATATTGATTTTTTTATGGCTTTCACAGTGAAATTTATATCAACAAGTAAACATTGTAGATGAATAAAAAAAAAGGCTTCATTCATCGTTGAAAAGTGCATTATGTTCACGTCACGAGTGTTTTAAGGCACAAATATTTCCCTTTTTTTAACCTCCAGAACCAAGAGTCCGCGTCGTTCACGCCTTCTTGTCTTTTTCGCCGAGTCCACTTTCAGCTCGGAGGGCTTGACTGCTGCTGGAGATGAAGTCCACCCAGTGCTGAAGGTCCTCCGGGAACTCAGGGACCTCCACCTGAAACCAGAGACATCGGTTTGAATCTTCGGCAACAGGTCGACTCCGACGATCACGTGACATCAAACTTCATATCAGATGGTGTCGTTGTCGACCCTAAAACAACAGCCCAGGACGAGACAGACATCGATCCACGAGCGCTGAAAGGCATCCGTCCTCACCTTCCTCTTACAAAGGTGCTCCATGATTTTGTCCGGGCTGCTGCGCACGACGCTCTGCTTGCAGAACATGACGGCGCACACCAACCCGTCGCTGCAGGAGACGAACCTCTGCTCCAAGAAAAAGGCTTTATCGTCCCAGGTGACGATGCGGCTGCGCAGCTGGAAGCCCTCGCCGATGCGAAGAGCCCTGCGGTAGCGGATGGTGGTGGCGCTGACCACCATGGACCCGCCGAGGGCTCGCAGGGCCTTGAACACGCCGTTGCGGACGTAGAGGGCGAAGCGGGCGAAGTCGCACTCCCGCAGGTAGCGAGCGTTGTTCATGTGGCACAGGTCCACGTCGTGCGGCGTCACCCGGCCGCTCGCCACCTGCTCGCCCGTCACGTCCCGGACCACCGGCTGGAACCAGGCCCGCAGGACCACCAGGGCCGCGCGCAGGAAGTACCACACGTCCAGGCTGCAGAAGAGAGCCAGGAGGCCGGCGAGGGCGACCAGGAGCCACATCTGAGGGACCCGGAGGAACAAGTCACTGTTTGTTAGAAACACTTTTAATGGAATAAACTTGCAGATGACTTTAAGAATGTAACATATTCATCAATAAACCTCCTATTGACTCTAATGATCAAGCAAACAAATGTCACCAAATATAAATAGTTAACAAAGTTCGTTAAATCATCATTAAAAGGCAAAAATAAAGAATAACCGCAGGTTTCTTTCTGGAATCTAACATGTGCACGAGTAACAGGTTCGACCAGACGGACAGAAAAGCGCTCATAGATTTGAGAATCTCTACCACAACCGAACCATCAGAACCAGAGTAAGAAACTCAAAACATTAGTTCAGTAACTATTTAAAAACTCGCATTAATAAGAAACTCTCTGTGTTTGCTGTGTTTACTTTAAATAACTTTCCTCGTGTCTCGACATGAATGTTTTGGGACAAGAAAGATAAAGAACACGTTGTAAGATGCAACATTAGCAAAAGTAATATTGTGTAGTAGTTTGTTTTTACCTGCGTGAAGTTGTCGACACTTGCAGAACACAAATCGTTTTCGACCCGCGCATGCGCAGATGATGTCCTGGTTCGGATTTGTAGGGAAGCCGCGCTAGGACAAACTGCGTTGAAATTGAATCGCTATTAAACTGTATCCCTTAAAGGAAGGGGTGTTATGGATTATAAACATAATTGTATGGATTTTTAAATATAATTGTTAAGACAATATAAGTGGAAAAAACATACATGTCCTGCACCAGTCTAACATGCATGTCCTGCACCAGTCTAACATGCATGTCCTGCACCAGTCTAACATGCATGTCCTGCACCAGTCTAACATACATGTTAAGTCTAACATACATGTCCTGCACCAGTCTAACATGCATGTCCTGCACCAGTCTAACATGCATGTCCTGCACCAGTCTAACATACATGTCCTGCACCTGTCTAACATCCTGCACCAGTCTAACATGCATGTCCTGCACCAGTCTAACATACATGTCCTGCACCAGTCTAACATACATGTCCTGCACCAGTCTAACATGCATGTCCTGCACCAGTCTAACATACATGTCCTGCACCAGTCTAACATACATGTCCTGCACCAGTCTAACATACATGTCCTGCACCAGTCTAACATACATGTCCTGCACCAGTCTAACATACATGTCCTGCACCAGTCTAACATACATGTCCTGCACCAGTCTAACATACATGTCCTGCACCAGTCTAACATACATGTCCTGCCCTGTCTACTTTTACCAGTCTAACATACATGTCCTGCACCAGTCTAAAACATACATGTCCTGCACCAGTCTAACATGCATGTCCTGCACCAGTCTAACATACATGTCCTGCACCAGTCTAACATACATGTCCTGCACAGTCTAACATGCATGTCCTGCACCAGTCTAACATACATGTCCTGCACCAGTCTAACATACATGTCCTGCACCAGTCTAACATACATGTCCTGCACCAGTCTAACATACCTGCACCAGTCTAAAACATGTCCTGCACCAGTCTAACATACATGTCCTGCACCAGTCTAACATGCATGTCCTGCACCAGTCTAACATACATGTCCTGCACCAGTCTAACATACATGTCCTGCACCAGTCTAACATACATGTCCTGCACCAGTCTAACATACATGTCCTGCACCTGTCTCACACATGTCCTGCACCAGTCTAACATACATGTCTAACATACATGTCCTGCACCAGTCTAACATACATGTCCTGCACCAGTCTAACATACATGTCCTGCACCTGTCTAACATACATGTCCTGCACCAGTCTAACATACATGTCCTGCACCAGTCTAACATACATGTCCTGCACCAGTCTAACATACATGTCCTGCACCTGTCTAACATACATGTCCTGCACCAGTCTAACATACATGTCCTGCACCGTCTAACATACATGTCCTGCACCAGTCTAACACATGTCCTCACCTGTCTAACATACATGTCCTGCACCAGTCTAACATACATGTCCTGCACCAGTCTAACATACATGTCCTGCACCAGTCTAACATACATGTCCTGCACCAGTCTAACATACATGTCCTGCACCAGTCTAACATACATGTCCTGCACCAGTCTAACATACATGTCCTGCACCAGTCTAACATACATGTCCTGCACCAGTCTAACATACATGTCCTGCACCAGTTTAACATACATGTCCTGCACCAGTCTAACATACATGTCCTGCACCAGTCTAACATACATGTCCTGCACCAGTCTAACATACATGTCCTGCACCAGTCTAACATACATGTCCTGCACCAGTCTAACATACTTCTCTGCTACTCCAGACTTCCTCATTCAGTACCAGAGTTCTTCTCTCAGCACCCGTCATAGGCTTTTTCCAGATCTACAAAGGCACAATGACCTCTGACCTTCTCTGTATTTCTCTACCAACATTCTTTAAGAAAATACTGCATCTGTAGTAGTCTTTCTAGGCATGGAACCATACTGTTGCTCACGGATGCTGACTTCTGCTCTCAGTCTAGCTTCTACTACTCTTTCCAACAACTGGATTCCTCTATAGTTATTGTAATCCTGAACATCTCCCTCATTCTTAAAGATGGACACCATCACACTCTCCATTCTTCAGGCATCTCCTCACTCTCCAAGATCTTGTTGAATAGTTTAACCAGAAACTCGACTCCCTTCTCTCCTAGACACTTCCATACCTGCACAGGTAAATCATCAGGACCAACTGTTCTTCCATTCTTCACCCTCTTTAATGCCGTCCTCACTTCACCTTTACTAATCTCTACATCACGGTTCACAGTAGTCACCTCTTCTACGCTTTGCTCTCTTTCATTAGCTCTTCAAAGTACTCTTTCCACCTGTCAACACAACCTCTCAGTACACTCCAGATCTTCACCATCCCACCCCCCCCGTCTCCCTGGTTACATTAGCTGTAGTTGTCCAGTTATCTGGAGGATCTCCCTGAAAACCATAGAACAATCCTGTCTTTTCAGCTTCCACCACTATGTCCTTTGCTCTGCCTTTACCCTCTTCGTGTTCCTGGTCAACCTGCAAACCAAACTACTCTGAAGTCACTGATCTCCTTCAGATGACATCGTCTATACTTACTGCTGTGTCTACTATGTCATCTCCATTTATATCGTTTTAAATTCATTAACTTCCATTAACAACCTCATTTAAAGGAACAAGGCCGTTAAATAAATCCATCTAAAGAACGAAAGTATTTGAGTCGTCAAAGATGCAAACAATAAAAAGTCAAATGTAGATGAAACAAAAAAAGATGTAGAAACTTAATTTATTCATTTATAGACGCACATTTAGAGGCTGAAAACAAGATGTATGGAGTCAAACCTTTATTGTGATTTTTACTTTCAGAAACCGCTCATAATAATAACAAAAACTTCTTTATCAAAAACTTTGTTGTATGCAAGTTGTTTTTTTAAATCATCATTGAATCAAAGCTACACAGAGTTAAACATAAAACCCACTAGGATCGGTTGATTCTTAGTTAATTAAAGTCAGGATTAAACAACAATGATAAACGTTCTTGAAAATAGCTGGTAAATAATTCCCTTCTGCCCATTTCATACTTTTAATTTATATCATGTAAAATATTGATTTAGTTTTGAATCAACTTCTAACAGAAAGACGGTTTAATACGGATCTAGTCTAACAAGCTGATCAACATGTTTGAATAATAAAGTAATTATATTAGTAAGTTGCTGGTGTAGAATGTTGGATGTTCCAGAATGATTTACTGAATCTGGCTTGAGCGAAACTCTTTCACCATTTTCTTCATGTTCCAGTCTGTGGTTAAATCACCATTTTCCAGGGGGTTATTTTCACCGCCCAAGGGGTCGTAGCGGTGTCTGAAAAATATGGTTACGTTGTCATCTTTAAACCGATTATAATTTAATATTAAATGTAAAATAAACAATTAATCCATTCATCAAAAGTAAAAGGACATAGATCATTGTCATCATTATTATTAGATTATTACATTAGTTGGCAAATATGATAAACAAGTCAAAGTTAATTTGGATTTAGGTTGAAAATGTATTTCTGATAAAAACAAAGTGAAAAAGAACTCACTGTTTGAGGTGTTCCTCAATAGCTCTGCGTTCATACACTGTGCCATAACGGGTCCTCACTGGATCGATGAACATGGTCTTTGTGATTGGACAGATCATATGAGGAGGGGTCAACTGAGGAGACTTCTCCACCCATTTCTTGAGAAAAACACAAATATGATTCTTATAGGAATGCAGGAAATATTTTGTATTATTTAATTCATTTTGATTGAGAGATGGAAACACAATTTAATGCCAATAATGTTGCACTAGGGCTGCACCATATATGGAAAAAATGTCGATATCACGATATTGGCGCGTGTGATATGCATATCTAAAACATGTGCGATAATTTGTATATATATATAAACAAAAACACAATAAAAACATTTCTTAAATCCGTACTTTGACCAATCAGTGTCATGTTCTGTAAAGTTGTCAATTTGTACTTCTATGTCTCGTTGTTGTTTACGTCTCCGTCCGTCTGTGAACTGTGCGGCGCAGCTTGTTAGGCTCGGTTGCTATGGCGACGCGTCTTGCCGACGCTGACTTCGCGCTGCTCAGTATATCCAGTGAAGTAATACTAACTTATGATCTAGTCAAACACTAGTGATCCAGTCACTCGTCTCTTTCAACCTCCTTTGTTAAAGCAACATATCGTAAGAACTTTTCATCTCGTCTCAGTTGTTTTCTTAGAAGATCGTGAACTTCCAAACAAACCTGTCCGTCTTCAGCGTATGCTAACAAGCTAAGTTGTTAGCATCATTTATAAAGTGTTATGTGTGCGTCTTCACCGTATGCTAACGAGCTAAGTTGTTAGCGTCATTTATAAAGTGTTATGTGTGCGTCTTCACCGTATGCTAACGAGCTAAGTTGTTAGCGTCATTTATAAAGTGTTATGTGTGCGTGTACAAGGAGGTGGATTTATTATTGATTTGGTGATATCACGACGCGCCGGCGGCTCCTCTCTGATGTCGCTCAGTTTCACAGGAAACCGATACAAGTCCCGCGAGACTGAATGTTATAAGAGATATTTTTATATAATCATGTCGACACTGAAGCGCGGAAATAAACAGAAGGGAAATATCCATCATTTTCCTTCTCTAAACCCCCGGACCTTCACTACAGTACTCGCTCCTGTGCTCGACTGCGAACGTCCGCTCGTGCACGCGGCTACATTTTTAGGTGAAGGAAAAGATATTGCAATAATATCCATATTGCAATTCAAGACGCCAATATCGAATATCGCACATATTTCCAATGTCGTGCAGCACTATTGCCCCCTTCCTTCCATATCAGATTGGCTCTCAAAAAATCTGCTGCCTCGTCAGTGACTGCTGACATAAGCCTTTACGGATATTATTTATTATTAAACAGTCGAGGCAAACTGTTTACATAGAGCCAGATTCATAAGAGGTAACAACAAAAACTAGGACAAACATCTCTTGCTTCATCTCAGACTGACAGCAATAACATTGTAGCTCTGATAAACAACTACTGAAGTATGGAATCAAAAGGGTTTGTGATACTTTAAGAGTTTGTACTCTTAGTATTATATTAGTATACGACAGCATTATAAACTGCTGTAGCCTCACAGCCAGGTTGTATGTTGGAATCAAGCTTGAGAGACTGAGAAGCTGTAGATGTTTCAACAAACGTATATAAATCCACAAGGGAAGAGGTTTGAGAACCAAAACAGTGAAAACATATCAGGTGATTCTTTTCTAAACTTAAATCCCTCCATCAATAATGTAAATCCACCGACTTCATTCTGAAACAAGTGTGTGTTTCACCTTTTCCATTTCATCCATGGAGAGATTTGCAGTTTCTTCTGCCTGTTTCTTTGCTTCTTGTGAATACTGTTCACGGTTGGTCAAGTATTCCTCTGCCAGAATGCTTGAGTAATAAGAAAGATAAAAACATGTATCACATTACAGGTAAATCATACTCGAGACATACTTAAAGTGTGTGATTTCTCTGTAATACAATGTCAACATTAAAAAAATGCAATATTTAATCAAACATTGATGCAAGAATTGTTTATATAGTTTAAGAATCACTAACAATTCTCAGTAGCATCATGTACATGACTTAGGTTCGGGTTCAGTTTGAGGTCTATAATGTGACAAAACCTGTCCAGCGGGTCCTCCGGCTCAGGGATGATGAGAAGTCCAAAAACAGCACTGAGGATTTCTCTCATGGAGATGTGGGCGTTATAGTTGCGGTCGAAGATGTTGTGGCAGATTCTTCCAACACTGTTGATGTTGCAGTGGTAAATCTGTCAGTTAAAGAGTCTCTTTCATCGACATTCAAAAAGAAACTGATGGTTCAGTAGAACTTTTCCCATCAATTGTGGCTTCAAAAGGATACTGGAGTGACAAAGCGGACTACAGGCGGCTTCACTGGGTAATGATTTCCAAACTGGCAGTAGAGCTCAAAGACTCCGTTCTCGTAGGCTGTGTCGGGGGCACCTCGCATGAGGAGTTTCCAGAAGGCTGAAGAAAGAAAAAGTTTAGCCAAACATTGTATTTTTATTCTTGGTTTGGAACGGCAACATCAGCAGGCTGTTCTAAAAGTAGATGAAAGGAAGAGCATCAAGAGGAACTTTAATAACATGAAAACATATGAAGGACATAACTGACTGTGTTCATTTGTTGTCGTTTTATAAACATCCTTATTTAAAAACAATCTAAGTGGGTACAAAAGTTAACAACAAAAGCCTTAAATCAGGATAAACAATGTCTATGAATCCGTTCTCTATGACTATCTGGAGACTCTTAGTACTGAACCTGAGTTTCTCGCACTCCTACCACCTCCGACTGTGTTTGTTTTGGGTTATCTTACCTTCAAATGAATCATTTAAGAACTAAATTATAAACTTGGAATCTTACAAAAGTCTGACTCAGATGGGAAGATCCTAAAGTAAGGATGTGGGTCACAATGCAGGTTCTTCAGTTCCTCCCGGATCCGTTTGTGTTTCTCCATCGAAACCTTCTTTTTTAAGGCACTGTGAGTAAAAACCACATACATTATGACATTATACATGATGACATTATGATGATTCAAAAAGTATTGTTTTACTCACTTCACTGTTAAAGTCACTGCGTTGTTTAATTCACTTGGAAGTGACACACCTGGATCTTTATCATAACCAAGTGTTCCAAACATCTCAAGCAGCTTTTTCTTGAAAGTAAAATATAGTTTGAAAATGTCTGGAATACAGTATTAATCAAAATCATTCATTTAAATCAGTGCTGACCTCTGTGATGTCTCTAATGCTGAGCTCTGTCTTTGGTTTCCTATTCTCCAGAGAGAGCACCGTTTCCATTTCAAAGAGCTTCAGACCTTCTTTGCTGGTCTGTGGTTTGAAACAACATCCGCCTGAAAGAAAACAAATATATGCTGAATATACCAATTTTATTCACAGTGATATTACCATTATTATTAAAAAAATCATTTTTCAATTCAGAGTTTCAAAAATGTCCTGAGAGACTTTCACAAAACATTCTTATTCCATTTGTAGTTTTTGACCTTTTTTTTTTTCCCCTTTTTCCCTTTCTTTTTTTTCCCTCCTTTTTTTTTTTTTTCCATCCATCCATCCATCCATCCATCCATCCATCCATCATGGGGGTGGTTTGGCTGTCGTTTATAGAGATAGTTGTTCTGCAAAGTGATTCAGACTCAGGAATTCACTTATTTTGAGTCTAAGATGATCTTGCTTGGTTCTACAAGACCTTTCAATTGTGTTTCAATCTACCGTCTGCCTGGGCGTTGTTCTTGAAAGACAGTGACCCATCTTCCATTATTCAGATGGAATCTGTTCTTGTTCTTGGAGACTATAATCTTCATGTTCATGACGTCACATCTTGTTCTGCTAATGAACTTTTAACTGAAGCCTTTCATTTTGAGCAACATGTCTCTCAACCCACTCATCCGAGTGATCATTCTCTTGTCTTGTTTAACCTGGACTTCATCCCTGAGTCGAAGCCCTCGAAAGTTAGGTCTCAGAGACGTGTCATCTCAGCCGACACTGCAGACAGTTTTGCTGCCATGTTTGACCCTCTTTTCTTCAATGACTGCCTTTACAATTTGTGGACAATTTGTTCTGGGTGCTTTATTGTTTTTGCTGTACTTGAATCCCCTTGGTAAAATCATTCAGAGATTTCCCGATCAAACAATGAGTGAAAACACTTTGAAGCTAAATGTGGACAAAACTGAAACTCTGGTGATTGCTCCTGATGATAAGATTCCAGGGTTGAGTCAGTACTTGAGTGACTTAGGTCAGTCTGTCAAACTGAGCCTGAGAAACCTGGGTGTTGTATTTGATAAAGACATGTCTCTAGTTCAACACTGCACAAAACCGACCAGAAACTGTTTCCTTCAACTGAGAAAAATCTCTAAACTTAAGAAAATGATGTCACAACACGATCTGCTTGTAATACGTGCGTTTGTATCTTCTCACCTGGACTATTGTAACAGTTTATCTTCATGTCTAAACCAGAAGGATCTGTCTTGCATGCAGTTAATACAAAACTAAGTAAAGGTTATTTGTAAAGATTTCTTTAGACCAGGGTCACAAAGCGCTTTAACAAACAAAAAACAATACACAGTTAAAATATATCCTTTAAAAGGCCAAGACACATAAGACAAACACAGTAGTCCCAGAATATCAGGGAAAAGCAAAAATAAGAATTTCTTAAGATGCAGATTTGGACAGGACTAGTATCATCACCCAACGTCTGAGTTTGGCGAAATACTTTAGGTAATTTGTGGCTGAATTATTACATTACAAATCATCAGACATTTCGCGATCTCACCAGATTAAATCTACGACATTCTCCGCTATTATTACAAATGATCAGAGGTCAACAGGAAATACTTATCCCGTGCGAATCGGGCTTTAGAAATTCAGAAAAAAACACAAACGGAAATATACAGTTGGCCCTTTAAGACAATTAAGGTTAGATATTTTAAGTATTGCAAACTCTACAATATTGTACCTGTGGCGTTGCTGATTCCATGTAGCATGTTGTTTTCTGCGTCCCCAAGAAGAACTGAATCCACAATAACCCCAGATGCTACAAGTTTGGAGGCAACATCTTCAGGTTTTGCTTTTGAGCTAAAAAAAAAAAAAAAAAAGAATAATTAAAAACATTTAAAAATGTTTTATATTTGTTTCCATCTTCTTCTTCTGCCATATGAACTCATATATCATTGTGCAAACTTCAAATGCGTCAACAATTTGGCATGTAAGCAACAGGCGTTAATGTGCGATAAAATACATGTTTCCATATATTTACCCCAAATCAATTCCATCAGTCAGGCACAGGATGCGAAGTCTGCATTCAGGAAATTTCTCCTTGATTTTGAGCAACTCGTTCAAACCCAAGAGTAAGGCATCATACAGATGAGTGATTCCACTTGCCTCAATCTTTCGTATGTGCTCCTAAAAAACATTATGGTATTTGACACACATCAAAACATCTGACAATTTAGCTTATTCAATAAACATTCATCTATACCTTGAACGTTTCCAAAGTTTCAGTAAATGTGTGAAGAACTTTCACCACAGTATCAAACTTAACTAGTCCAATGACATGATTGAAATCATAAGCCATGGTTCTTGAAGCAAAGATGTCAAAGAGCTCTTTCACCACGTCAATCCTTCTTATGTCTGTACTTCCGTAGCAGTTCAGTCGCATTGATCCACTGGTGTCGATCAAGACCTGTGAAGAGAAAAGGTTCGGAAAAAATGAGTCGTTTTCTTTCTAAACCTCATCAAAGTGGTTTCAGGAGATGTATTTTAGTCGTCTTCAAGTGACTTATGAGACGATCTTACCAGAATTGCTTCCTTTGGTGTCCTGGTCGTTTGGAATGTTTGCATAGTTCTGCTGTCGCCAGTCCTAATGAATGTGAAAATGAGTTTCAAACGTGATGTCCGTTTGTCTGAATGTGTCTGATCTTTATGTCTTATAGACTCACAAACTGCTCAACAAAATGTATTGAAAATGATCATATAGAAAACGCTCAGGCTCTGGGGAGGGAGGGAATCTAAATGGGTTGTTCTTCTGTATCGTTTATTTAGCTCTATTATACAGCTATATTGGTTAATGTATACATGTTCACTCTCAATCATACAATATGTTTGTTTTGTATTCATCGCACATGTAGAATTGTAGAATGTTTGCTCAAGTCAAAAACATTTTCAACTAATCAAATCATTTGCAGCTGATCAAACAAGATAAGTTAGAGATTAAAAATGAGCAGAGAGAATCCAAAGAGTTCGAAGTGAGGAGACTGGACTGGTTTGAGTTTTAGGAAGATGTCTCTTTTAAAAGACTTTTCAGTTCCATTGTATCTATCTTGCTAGGTTGAGCCAGCTCCTCGGTCAGGACTAGGCCGTGTACCTTCATGTAAATAAACTTCTACCTACCTACCAACCTACCTAAAGGACACAGGACACTCTTTTGAGGACGGCAACGTTCAGGTGCCGGTTAAAGAAGAAAGATGGTTTGAAAGGAGTTAAAGACGCCAACTCTCGGTCTCTCTACAGGGGTGGGGGGGCTACAACCTACAAATTGAGCCTAACTCCTCTCAATAGTTCTCTGCTTCACTCTTGGAGGATGTATATCAGCTAATTAGACCCGTTTTTTTGGGAACTGAAGAAGCCTATTGGATGAGACATGAAACGTTTTTTTCAAATTTCAGTCCAGTTGCTTTAGAACTTGGGTATCCATGACCTGGATGAATGAGAAACTACAGGGACGGCAGATCTCATTATTTCTGCCCCTAATTCATACTTTTCTTTTTCACTTTACACAATATTTACTTCATATTTACATTCATATAATTTCATTTATTATTATTGATCTTACTAAACGCTGACTTTGTTCTCTGATTATTATGTTTATCATGTGAGCATTTTGTTACTTTTAATTCATTATTATTAGACATTAATATTATTATCTTTTTATCTATTTATTTTATTATTAAAATCCTACATTTTGAGCATTGTGTCATATGTTATTTTATTATGTAAATATTTTTGCTCTTACAGACTGTGTTATTTTATGTTATTTCTTTGCTGAAAGGCCATCATCTGTGTCCTCTCTCTCTTCAGAGTTTGTTGAGTTATTTGTTTTTCAATTTATCTTTTTAACGCGAGCGGCGCCTGGCATTACATCTAGTTCAGGTAAATATTATTTTTTCATACGTGTAAAATGAGATGACTTACTTGGTAGCCAACATGTTCACGTCCAATGTTCTGGATTTTCCTTTGAGACAGTCGAAGATATTGACCATGTCGGGTTTTGACTTGTCTCTGCTCGTGTAGACAGCAAGGATGTCTAATGATAACATGTACAAGGTGTTATTCAACATGGGATTCTATGGTAAACAAAAACGCAAAAACAAATGAATGTTTGATTTCCTCAGGCATTGAAAACTTGATTCCACTAGAACGCAGTGTCTGCTCTTCAACTATTTTACAATGCAATGGTCTTCACGTAGAAATTAAGATATCAACTTAAAACCTTTTCTCAGGTTTACCTTCAGTCAGCCAGACTAGAAAACAGTCATCCAATCCAAGATCCTTTAAGAGTAGAGGTGGAGTGATGTTGAGAAACTTGAAAGATTTCAGTTTTTCTGCCATATTCCAAACGCTCACTGAGGCTTTGAGAACAAAACTGGAAATATTTACAAAAATGTGATTAAAAACACGTCAGAGTACATCAGTACTCAATAAATGACTATCCATCCATCCATCTGTGAGCCTAGTCTGAGTCTAATCCAAGTAAACATTTAATCTGGGACATGATAATGACAGATCAAATACATAAAAAGGCACTGAACACTGAACAAATGTAGGAGAAAAGGCGATAATAAAACAAAATACAAACCTCTCATGGGCTGTTGCCTCACTGTGAATCCACTGATCATACACTTTGATACATGGAGGGAGACTAAGGATGATCTTCTCCACACCAGTGTCTCTCTGCAGTGACGTTTCTTGCAAGTTCTTCTCAGTGCAGTTTGGAATTTGTGATCCCTCTAAAAACAAGAAGTTCAAATGATTAAAAAAACTATTTTCTTGGATTTACAAAAGAGAATAAAAACATGAGGTGAAAGGTTTTACAGAAATAACACATTGACAGATTCCTTCACTTGCTCAATCAATCAATTCTTTTCAGTTTACCTTTTATTTTCTGGACAATATCTGAACGTTCAAATACGCCAGGAACACCAGGAACTCTGACTGGTTCGCACAAACGACTGCCATCCTCGTTTTTAAGAGTGATGAATGCAAAGTTCTCATCGTCTGTTCCTTGATTCTGTTGAAACATTAAGGTTGAGTAAGACACAATGTCTATGTATTGTGGAACAAATCAAGAATGTGATGCCACAGTACTTGTGCCTCGTTGAAGAGCCAGGCCCAGCAGTACAAACAATTCTCAAAAACGTCAAAGTCTTCAATGACTTTAACGCCAGGGGCTCCTGGTTTGGGCAAAATTTCCCTGAACAGTGTGTACAAGCCCTCGATGATTGCAATCTGCAACATAGAGACACATGAAAAAAACATTTTAAGTATGTTTACTTTGGTTTTTTTCTCCAACATCTAAAAGCAAATGACATTGTTTTTCTATTCTTTACCTTCTGGTTTTTAGTGATTCCTCTATTTTTGTAGAGTAGTTGATGCAAGCTCTGAGCAAGTGGATGACATCCAGTCAGTTTACGGATGTAAGCGATGAGTTCTTTCACTTTCCACCCTTTTTCTTTCTGAAAGAAGAATTGAATTGAATTATAATTTGTAGCTAAAAATAGAACACATGGGTAATTTGAGCTATCAGGTTAGTTCTAATAATGGTAGAAATATACAACTTTGCCTACAATTCAGGAACTCAGTTCATAGTTACCAATTGAGACGAATCTGTTAGTCTAAAATCAAATGAAGGCTTCTATACTAATAACCCTATAGAAATTATAAACCTATTGTCAGACTGTGACTAACGCTAAAATAAATGTCAAAAAAACAATGCAACGTCTCATATCATCCTAAATCCTTCTTCCTGGAATTGGATACAACTATATTAATAAAACCACCAAAATAATCTTTCACCAGCAGCGAAGTGATAAAGCACTATGAAACGTTCCATTTCGACAGGCACTGTTTATCTTAATCAGTGGAGAGAGAACCACAAATACAGGTATAATACATAACTGTCATGGCTTCAACATTGCATTACGGCTAATACCTTTGTACTTTAGTTACCGTTGAGATGTTCTTCAACTTGTCTAAAATTCACTAGGAGAACTCCATGACCAGCCACCACACATCACATGTAAGGTAACCCAAACTGATGCAAAAAAACCTCCTTAATGTAGGAAAAAAGGTAATTTTCCTTGTTCCTTCGTTCATCATCAATAGTGGTAAGTATTCAACACACAAGCTTCAGACGACGCTGCCTTGTTGAGAAACATTCCTCTGCCAGAGTGAAGCTTTTATTAAAAGATAGTTATATAGGAAATAGATGCCAAAGTGTTTGGAGAAGTACTTGATATACATAATATATAATGAATTACTTACAATGACAAAAAGTGAGGAGAGGATCACACTCATCCCCACAAGGCTTTGTTTAACCAACGGTTCAATGTCATTTATAAACATCTCCTGGGATTGGTCTTCGGCCAGAAAGGTCGATAAATGGAAGAAGACCGTAGACTCTTCAGTAAATCCACAGCCTGATAGTGTATCACTGACGCCATGGTCTCCACTGTGAACAGTCCACTGGGTTACAAACATCATTACAGGAAATGAAGATAATAATGTGAAAACATTGAATTACTTGTAATGAAGAACGTTTCTCGGTATTCCAGTTTCATTCGACAGTCTTGTTGTCAGTGTTTTGATTGTGTCACTTTCAAGATTGACTGACAGCTCAAAGAAACCCTGAAAGTTAGTGTTTTCCAGAACAAGGAAACAAGGTTTATATTCGTCTCACACACTGTACAACATGTGCCAACAAAATAATATAGAGAAAAAAGTCCCACCTTCAGCATGACGTGGCATCTTATTTTATCTTCACCACTTTCCATATCTTGTTTTGGCATCTGCACGGAACGTGTCAGGTTACACTTTGGAGTGAACATTGCGTAGATCAAAGATCCGTTCTCAATATGTCTTTCCTTAAGAGACCCTACAAAGAAGTGACAACAGTTTTTCAGATTCACATACATGTATAAATGTACCGTATATTACAGATATACTCTGTATGAACGTGAATCTCAGACCAAAGGTAAAGATTAGCTAAGACTCTACATGACTTCATTTAAAATCATTTAGTTTATTGAAGTTAACACTGTATCATTCTGTGAACATGAACATTTGAATGAAAATGGTTTTATTAAACATGAAATTGCCTACATGTGTTAAAGAAAGGGTCATCAGACAGAGGCATCCCTTCTCTGGTGAAGAGACAGACTCCTGTGTTATTATCAACACCCTCTTGAAGACAGATTCTTAACATCAAATCTTCAAGTGTGCTGTTCGCTGGATCCATATCTGAAAGACCAAAATGTGAATAAAAATAAATCGTTGTGTATTTACACTCATCCTTAACATTTCAGTGTGGAGTATATTATCAACATTATTACATATTTTACTCAGTGAAATGTCTTTAAAGTGAATTTAAATGTATTTTATACAATACACTCACTCTTATGAATCTAGATATTAAAACAAAATGGCTCTTAAGATACTTTTGTGATTAGAAAGTGATCACCTGTGATGTGTTTTGGCTCAGGACACTTGGGAAAAGTGTACATCAGGTTGAATGAATTCAAGGATTTCACCACAGGAGAGACATTCTGAACTGGTCGTTGTGGATTTCTGATTCTTTCAATCTCTTTTCTCATTTCCAGAAAACGATTCTTTTCCACCTGAGTTAAACCTGTAAATATATATATGGTTTCAAAATAATATAAACATTCTTTACCAATGGTTTACAGACTATTTTGGACCATTTCTTGAGTTCCAGTTTCTTTGTTTCGTAAGATTGATGTAGAGCACAACAGTTGTGTTTAATTTAAGCTCAGCTGTGTCATCAATCTGAACTGATGAATCTGTTTGAGATAAATCTTCAATTAAAGATGATACAAATAACAACTTGGTGTGTGTATGGATTCACAACAAAAATTCAAATGTCCAGACATTTAGCAATCCAACCATTTACATTTGATAAGTTAAACTAACTTCATGAATTAAATCAATTTATGTAACATCCTCAAATATTGGTAATATCAATGTCAGAGAAGTGGTTATTTCTGTTGATCTATTTTTGAAACTGCATAATAATTTGTTTCAAATGATTTGTATCTTCACTAATCTTACCCATCAGAGTTAGATTTTCAGTTGTGATATCCAGAAAGTCAAGCTCATCTTTTACACCCATCTGAACAAAATTGTTGTAGAAACTCTGGAGCCTGTGTCGTTCCAGCAGGTTGTATATCGTCCCCATCTTGGAAGAGAAACTTTTCAAATGTTATACAAAGGATCTTTATTTTTTATTATTAATTAACAGTATTCTTTACCTTGCTTCGTTCACAGAGGCACTTCGACCAAGACTTGACAAACCCCCGGTTAATCTTCTGTTGAAGTATAAACTGGAAGATTGTTATTAACAGTCAGGATGAAGGGGAGGCAACCAACCAAAAAACATATGACCAAGTTTTACAACCAAATAATTTAAAAAAAGATTCATAATCAATTTGATGCTACACAAGATGGATTTGAAGTTAAGCTACACACTTCACTGAAGTAGTTTCAACTACTAATACTGTTTTTCTTGTTCTGGCCCAACTTCATTCTCAAGTACACTTATATTTATATATACATATAAAATGGTCCTATTTTGACTCTCAAACTAATGGTCGTGATGAGACTTAATGTGATACAAATGCTGCTGTAATACAAGAAGGTTTAGTATAAATAGTTGTTTTGCTTAAAGAAACTTTAATTGTGTCAAGCAAATGAATTATCAAAATGATAAAACAGACGTCTTTAGTATATTAATATTCATGAAGGACTTTTTTGTAACTAATACATCGATTTTCTTCAATAAAATGTTGGTAAAATGATAAAAGAAAGCTTCAAGCAAAGGGAGTTATGAAGGTAAGAAAATGAAAGGTAATACAGCAAACATCAATAAGTATAGTTAAATCAAATTAAATGTTATGTAGAAGTAGGTAAGAAGCACTTACCCTGATGTGTCTCAACAGAATGAAGAACAGTTAACAAAACAGTGGGTGAAGGGTGGGGCTTTATCAGAAAACAAAAGTGAAACTAAAGATTTCCAGGAAACCAGTCATGAAAACAAGACAGAAAAGAAACAAAGTGTGTTTATGTTTTTATGTAGTCAATAAAAAAATAGTTCTTCATTTTCCCAAATCAAAAACTCGATGACAAATGCTTCATCAGGCAGCATAGTTGGCGAGTGTCATCAAAAACAATATGTTTTCAACTCAACACTCATGCTTGAGTGACGGCCTGTGAAAAATGTTAGCACCTTGTTGCAAACAACTGGACTCCAGGACAGTCTCTGCCGGATCTTTGGGTGAAAGAAGTACATGGAAATGTTTGATCTGAGGCAGGATACATGCGGTTTCATGGACACCCTGTTGGGATCTACAGCTGCTGTATTCTCCGCTGTTGGTCTGAGAACGAGCATTTTCTGATCTCTCAGGAGAAGACGAGGCTGAATCACTTCGAACAACAGCGTGATCCGTTTTGTCTTCATCTATCATCCACACACCTGTGTCTGTGGCACGTATGTTGCAATCTTGAGCATGAACGCAACTTCCATTATCTGAACAACAAGATGCGTGTGAAGGTGAGGCACTGCTGTCCTTCATACCTGTCTGTGCAGAAGCTTCTCGACTCAGGCCATGAATACGACATAAATGATGGAGATCCTGAGATGTGGATTTATGTCCTGGTCTCTTTGGAAACTGAGAACTGCACATCAACGTTCTCGGGCGCGGAACATCCTGCTGCGTGTGCCCTTCAGGTTCATATGTCATCTGTGCACCCACAAATGTAGAGCGGTGTACCTTCAGTGGTCTAAGGGATGGACTGGACTTGAAACGCGGCCCGGCCGGGGGAGGATGTGGCCTGAAGACCCACGTGTTCCCTTGTCCTGCGCACTGACTGAAAGACAGAAATAAACAAGGAAAATACGATATGTTATTAATATTATAGGATACAATCATCACCATAATTGACCAGAAATATAAAAAATCAGTAATCTAGTAATGTTAGCGGTAGAATTGTGAGTGTTTCCATAACTTAAAAGCGAGATAAAAATATTGTTAAATTGAGACCAAACATTTAAATGATACTTCTTATAGTAATTTGTGATAAATTTTGATTAAAACCATCCTCATATATACGAGTTATTAACCCTATGGACACTCACAATTCAGTTATAATATAATGACCTCAACGATATTCCATTTTATGAACAGGTCTGTTACACTTGTTGGTCTGGAAGAATTGAGGCAATGATACAAATAAGAAATCCTTTCAGTGGCAAAAATAAAGTAACAACATAAGCATCGAACATCATGACACAAGTACTGACCTGAGTCCACGGTTCGTTACGTTTGGTGATGTGGAGGCAGTCGAGGATGCAGGGGAAGTATACGACTCCAGGTGTGTTTGCAAAGATACTCTGAGCTCTTTTAACTCTGAAAGAAACACACATTTAGGAAACTGAAAAAAACTTAATGGGCCAGCTTTAGTTCAAGAATCTGTCTAAAGTAAATACAAATACATTATCTTCAACTGCAGATTACCATCATCTCATAAAATGTTTTTTAACCACAATAACACAAGCACAGAGTTGGTATGACTGGAGATGGAGGATTGTTGAGAGATCAGTCATGGAACACACAACATAACTTGTGACCAGTCAGGTAAATGGGCGGTGAACCGCCAGTAGATGGCAGCACAAGTTACTGAGAGACTCACCTGAAAGCGTTGGATCAGCGTCAGAGTCTTGTCTACATTGTTTTCTAATACTTCCCTGCAACAGAAAGAACATTTATGCAAGACTGACATGTGTAATAAAAACTATAAAATGAATCAAATATAGATATAATTCCCTATAAAAGAAGTGCCTCTGGTAAAAAGGAAAGAGAATGAAAGAATAACAAAAGTAAGCGAGGAATTCAAGTCTGTGACCACTAAACGATTGAGCAGCAGTGCTCAGTCAGGACATGGCCTCAAACATTATATCCACAGCAGATGAAACCATGACGGCCTCTCTCTGCACATGGGTCTGGCCTGTGAAACCCAAAACTTTATTAAAAGTGTGCTTGAGTGACTGGCTGCCCACCCCAGGCCCCGTACCCAGAAAAGCCAGCGATAGAAAAGACGATAAGAGACCACAGTGAATTTGACTTTCAAATACTCTCTACAACGACCAGGATCATACCAACTGTGCAGCAGAACCGACTGTTTATGGTTAAGGTACTGATTTAAGAATATTCAATGTGAAGACAGATTTCAATTTATAAATAAAATCAATCATGTGGGATCTGTGGGCAAAGCATTAATTGTATACAATTGTCAACAGCATTGTTTCTTACACAGTATTTCTAGTTCCCTGTTGTCACTCGGTAACTTGTCAATAATAAATCATGCTCTTAGTGCTTTTTGAAGGTTTACAATTGAAGGGACAAAGCATGGGACCCACACACAGCACCTCAACATGAAATGTGACCCTGCTCTTCAGAGAGATGCTTTGGACCTCAGATATAGACAATAGTCTTTAAGTCAAGTAGCAAAGTATAGAGAATCTTGTCTACTATGGGGTGATTTAACAATTGAACTTGGGACAGATCAGGATATTAATGAATCTGTGAGGTAAATTAGAAGATCTTTCTCTTTGCAAATACAAATTCCAAACATCAGAGATCCACAGAACTGATTGTGAAAATAAAAGAGCTTCAATATTGTGACTTGAAGGATGTGAGCAGAAATTGAAGTTTGTGAAAAGTGCAACATCTGGCCTCCAACTGTCCTCCTTTATTTGGCCATGAAATATTTCCAGTCTATGCAAGAATGCGAGCAGTCGTTATGAGCAGCAGATTGAATGATTGTATTTTTCCTACTCAGTCCATCGAAATGTTTGGCTAGAAAACCTGGACAGGAAAGAAATGAGCTGCTGAATAAACTCTGCTCAGCCGAGGCAGTCTGGTGTGGAATTGATACATCAGATCTTGTACAGAAGCTGCTCGTTTGTCTTGACATACCTGTATAAGTTGCACTTGTGTCTGCAAGACTTGACATTCGTGCAGCAGGGCTGACCTGAAATGAGAGATGGACAGGAAAGCCATGACGCATCAGTGCTACATTTGTCTTTCATTAACCGACAATTCGGCTAAAAACTGGGTCACCGCGGAAACTACGACTTTAACAACAAGCACCCGGCTCAGGTTTTTACAAGCAACAGTCCGAACAATGAAATCTCTATGGCGCTAACATAACTGAACCGGTATTGAGTATTTACTGCATCGTGATGATTCAGCTGAATCTAATAAAAAGATATACACAAATATGCAAGCCATCCCCTTTTTTGGTTGCATAACGCAGAAGGTTGTAGCCTCGCCTGTGCTGCGAAAAGGACCCTCTGCTGCCCCTGCTCCAGTCTGAGCACACTTTCTAACAATGTAGCCTTTTGTTCTTGTCAGAGCCAGGAAGGGGAGACAGGAAAGAGAAAAGGAGTAAGAGAGGCTTCGAATGAAGGTTGCTCCTGTGAATACATTCATCCGTCTGCAAAACTTGAGGAAAGAATAGAAAGAGGACGGACAAAGAGCAAAGGATAGAAGAACAGAACCATGGAGGGAGAATATATACACGATGATGAATTAAATAATCAACTGCTGTGGAAGTCGATAAGTTAAAAAGTCCCTTTAGCTCTTCCTTCTGAAATTGGGAATTATTTATTTGGAGTTTGTTGCCGTTTCAAACTAACCTTATTTGCTCCACCACTTCATTGATATCAATAGCGTTCAGTTTTTCTCTCACAGCTTCTATTTCCTCTTCACTTGTGGACTGCACTGAGCACTGAGAGGTTGCTCTGCTGGAAACACGAAAAAAGTTAATGTTCAGTCAAACGTTCTTTCAGATTTTAAGAGTTACTGACCTGCTTCCTGTGTTGGCATCTTCAGGACCATCTGGGCAACCCAGTACGTAGTTTAAAGTCTTGGTTTTGTATCGAGCCAGGATCTCCTTATCATCTCTTGAAGATCAAAGACATACAAAACAATTGACCTCATTTAATTTTGATTACATTACACGTGCGGTAGAAAACAATTTTAATCATCAACTCAAAATGAGCATTATTTCCCTAACTCTAAAAAAAGATTTATTATAAGCTCATTTGGAACAATTATCTTTATTGATCCCTAAATCACAACGACATGAAGAGTGGGCGGTTGAGAGGCGGCATCAGGGCTAAAGAGAAGGAAGCTAAAAAGATAAATCTTATTTTTACAAGGCGTACGCCCACTCACACCCTATTCCACATAAACTCCTGGAATGGGAACTATTTTTAAACCTCTCGAGTTTCTTTGGTTTTGTTGCTTGTGCCGACTCACGTCATTGGATAGAAGCTGCATCACTATAGGGCTCTCTCCCTTTGTGGTCTGGGACACAAACAACAAAAAGCTACATTTTGTTTGATTCTTGAAAACGTTGCTTTTACAATACAATCCAATATTTCACACCAGAGTGAACAACCTTATGCTTTAGCACATTTAAATTGGCATGAGAAAATCACATGGCAAAGGACAGATTCAATGGCAATAAAGACCTTTTCACACCAACTGTTGGGAGCAACATTCTTGGCTGCCACAAGCTAGTTGCTGGGATAAGTCGGTAAAATGTAAAACACATTAACACACTTCCAGCCGCACGCAGTCGGATTAAATGAGACACTCGTTATACTAAGTGACAAATAAGAGCTAATCGTATAAGACGTTTATTTGGGGCCTTTATGAGCTTCTTAAGGTGAATTCTAAGATAGAGAAATACTTCTAATTCTTTAAATTAAATAAATAATAATATAATAAATAATTGCTCATAAAATGTGCTCATGTAGTTTAAGGTGTCTGGTAGTAAATTGTATTTTAATCAATTAAAGGAAAAGTATATATTTTAGCATCTAGATGAGGCTTTGAGAGCATCTGCTGCGGGAGGTCTGAACGTAATATAACTATCTTTTTGTTCTGTGACTCCAAGAGCTTTGTTCCTGTTCGTGGCGACTCATTTGTATCTGACAAGAAAAGACAATGAAGCACTTTTGTGGAGCAATTTGTTTAAACAACGTAGTAGGTTAGAGCCGTGTTTCCCTGGAGCCGCTCTCTGGACGGAACACTTTCTCGATGGTATTTATCACATGGGATGAGAGTTGTAGCATTAAACACATTTTACAGATCATCTTCACTACTTAAACATGACTAGTTTTCCTTAAATCTAGTTACCCATTTAACCACTTTACCAACAGTATGCCCATGAACTTTTATAAAACGATCAGCTCACTCGGAACATTTCTATCATCAGGCCCACTAAGCTGTGTAGAAACTATCGTCTGCTATCAACATACCTTCCTTCTCTTTTGACTTTTGCTTTGAGGTTCTGCAACAACATCTGGACTTCAGCTCGGACCAGGTCTTTAATGGCAGGGGGGTCCGGGAGTGGGGTATATGCCCTGCTGCTTCCTTGCTGCTTTTCCTTCCACATGTTGTGCCACATCACAGCCTGCAAAAGTTAACAGAGTGAAAGATAGTGTTGAAGTTTGCTGCCTTCAACGTGTGGTTTGATGGTATTCCAGGATTTGGAATCTGATGTGAGAGAAGAGAACCTGCAGACATTTTAGAGACAAGCTGGCAGACAGAAGTACTAATAGAAGAAAATAGCAGCTTCTGTCATCATCAACTTGATATGTATGAGACAGTGTCGTGAATGATTTTAGTTCCTGCAGTGTGTGTGTACAAAACTCTCTTTTCATTTAATTATTTACATTAGTAAATGATCTTATGCCCCGCCCACTGAAAACACTTCTTAAAAAATAATCTTTACCATAACCATGTAATTTTTTTAAAATAATTTAATTTAATTTATATGGTTGGGTTCAAGACAACAACAAAACCAACACCTGTCGTCTTTATCTCTCAAACCTGAGGATACTCGCTAACATGGTCTCTAGTTTATTTATGTGTGTGTCAACTGACTCCTACACCCGGAGTAAACCAGTACATGTGAAGTATACTCTCTTAAGTTGATATGATGAACCAACGTCAGTAGTTTTCAGTTTTACAACCGCATGATGGAACAAAGCTAAACTTTGTTAAATGCTTGTGTATTTAAATGTCAGTGTTCATCATCCTTCTGATGCAGAAATTGAAATTCCTTAAAGATAAAACACAAACATTTTTAAACAAAAGCAAAGTGACTTGCCTATAAAAAAACAAGTTTTGAAGTATTTGAGTTTTGAAGAATTTATAATGACTATGAGATACAGCCATAGAATATTTACAATCCATTTTCCATTTCTAAACAACAGATTGTTCCTGTTATAAAGTTTTCTTGTAGAAACTGAAAAGTTTGACTCAAACAGCTTTAATCACGAAGGAATGACACAAGAGAATGTGGTTGAGGGGGAGACTACCAGGTTCAATATTCTCTTGTATGTGGCTCCAGCTGAAACATCTTGTAAGGAAACAGGAGATTTTAAGGAATGAAGGTATTTCAGTTGAAGTGAATATGCAGAGAGTAGAGAGTTCAATCAAGAACATGATACTCTCATGCGAGCAGACTGGGGGTGAAATAAAGCATTCAGTGTTCTCTCCTCCTGTGGAAAATATCTTAAAGCTTAGAGGCTTTGAGAAATTGTTTTCTCTCTGGAAGCTTTACACAGACCTCAGCTGACACCGAGGATGAAACGCATTGTTACAAATCAGGATGTTAAGCATCCCGTTCCTGAAGATTTATTGGAGTTGGAAAGGATAACAGATTATTATTATTTATAGACTTATTTAGATAGAGTGTTGGTATTAGTAAAAACACATCTGTAGATTACTCTTTTAAATGAATAATGTTTTTTCTCTCTTTATACGCTTCCTGAAATTAAACATTATAATTACAAACTTGTTTTTCTCTTTATAAATGAAATAAAAACCTTCTAGTGTAATATATTTTTCTTTACTCATTCAGTTTTTTTGGAAAATATGACGTCCTAGTTTTTCATAGTAGAACCTGAAATAATTCTGAGGTGAGATCATCACATATAAACTAAAGATGAACCCATTCAAATATTTCCCATGGACTTGAGAAGATCTTAATGTCTGTGTAACACGCCAGCACCGCTTCTTCCAGACGTCTGAGAATCACCGACATGATTTCAAGAATCATCACCTTCGTGCCACTATGTTACTATGAATAGTATAGTTCAAATGTGTGTGACTCAACACAAATGAGTGGGAGCTACACACAATACAAGAAGGAATGTTTCCAAAGCCGCCCACCTCTGTGTGCAGTTCTGTGTACATGTCGACCAGCGAGCAGCCAAGCGCCGCACAAATCTTTGGCAGCTCAGATTCTGGGGCATGTTCAGCAATCAGGCTCCACAGAGAAGGACTCGGGCAAGAGGACTCACTTCCATCCGAGGACTGCATTGAATGGCTGTAGCTGAAAGACAACGTTCCTGCACAAAAAAAAATTGACAAATTTAAGTACTCTGACAACTAAACTTCGACGTTTTAAAACTGAAATTAGGCGGAGGAATGAAGGGAGTTAAGGAATTATGATACAACACAATAAACAATGAGTGGAAACACTTTTGCAGCTAAACGTGAACAAAACTGAAACTCTGGTGATTGCGCCTGATGATAAAGTTCCAGGGTTGAGTCAGTACTTGAGTGACTTAAGTCAGTCTGTAAAAACTGAGTTGGAGAAACCTGGGTGTTGTATTTGATAAAGTCATGTCTCTTGTTCGACACTGAAGAAAACTGACCACAAACTGTTTCAACTGAGAAAAATCTCTAAGCTTAGTAAAATGATGTCACAACATGATCTGGATCTTAAATCCATGTGTTTGTGTCGTTTAGACTATTGTAACAGTTTATTTTCATGTCTAAACCAGAAGGATGTGTCTCGCCTGCAGTTCATGCAAAGCGCGGCAGTGAGAATTCTGAGCCGCTCTAGTAGAAGAACTCACATTTCTCCTTCAAACTCTTCACTGGCTGCCAGTTTCTTTCAGGATCATTTTAAAATGTATGGTTCTTACTTTCAGTTCTATTCATGGTCAGACCTTCCATCAGTGTTCTGATCCAGACTTACACCCCAGCTCAGGCTTTGAGGTCTGTGGATCAGAATCTACTGATGGTTCCTGAACTTCCGGACCAGAGGAGAGAAATCCTTCCAGACTGTTGCTCCTAACTTTGGGACCCCCCCCTTTTTTTTGGGTCCCCCCCCCCCCCCAAAAAAACCCTGTTTGGTGAGACCCCCACCCCCCCCAAAAAAACCCTGTTTTGGTGGTGCACCCCCCCCCCCAAAACACAATTTTTTGTTGTGGTGGGCCCCCCCCCCCCAACAACCCTTTTTTTTTGGTGTTTTAACCCCCCCCCAAAAAACCCCTTTTTTTGTTTTTATGGACCCCCCCCAAAAAAGGGTTTTTTGGGTTTTGTGTTCCCCCCCCCAAACAACAAAATTTTTTGTTTTTCTGCCCCCCCCCCCCCCCCCCCATTTTTTTTGTTTTTTTTTTCCCCCCCCCCCCCCCCCCCTTTTTTGTTTTTTTTTTTTCCCCCCCCCCCAAAAAAATTTTTTTTTGTTTTTTTTTTTTCCTCCTCCAAAAAATTTTTTTTTTTTTTTTTTTTTTTTTTTTTTTTTTATTTTTTTTTTTTTTTTTTTTTTTTCTTTTTTTTCTTCTCTTTTTTTTTTTTCTTGACTCCTTCAAGAAACATCTGTGTTTGATGATCTACTGACTCCTCCAAGAAACATCTGTGTGTTTGATGATCTACTGATTCCTTCAAGAAACATCTGTGTTTGATGATCTACTGACTCCTTCAAGAAACATCTGTGTTTGATATCTACTATCTAAAGAAACATCTGTGTTTGATGATCTACTGACTCCTTCAAGAAACATCTGTGTTTGATGATCTACTGACTCCTTCAAGAAACATCTGTGTTTGATGATCTACTGACTCCTTCAAGAAACATCTGTGTTTGATGATCTACTGACTCCTTCAAGAAACATCTGTGTTTGATGATCTACTGACTCCTTCACCTGAAGACCTTCTTTTTTGTCCTTTTCCCTGATTTTCTGGAACTCCTGTGTTTGTTTTATGTGTCTTGGCGTTTTATGGTATATAGTTTTAACTGTTTATTGTTTTTGATTGTAAGTAAGTAACTTTTATTTATGTAGCGCTTTTCCAGACCAGGGTCACAAAGCGCTTAAACAATCAAAACAATATTCAATAAAGTATATTTAAAGCGCTTTATGACCCTGGTCTATAAATAAACATTACTTACTTACTTACTATCTGGTAAAGATTGGCTATAAACAGACATAAATGAAAAGTGTTAGTGTATAAATATTCTAAAAAGAAAAAGTGTTGTAATTGACATTCTTTAAACCAAACTTAGTCAAACAGATGATCAGAAACATGATGCTAGTAAAATCTGATTAACATTTTTTATGATAAATATTGAAACTATTATAGGTGTGAGCAGTTGTGACGTTTGAAAAAAAACATTATTTAGAGTTGCATTTTTAATATACATTTAATTTGATATCTTCGTGGACAACGATTACAATCCATGATTTTTTTTCATTTGACTAACTTTGCAACGCTACACTATTTAAAAAACGCAATGTAATATAAAAAGTGAAGCATAAGTAGGACAAAAAAAAACAAGTTAGCTCACATATTTTACAATAAAGTCATGATGTAATTGTTGATAAACCTTCTCTTTGTAAAATAAATGTTTTATTCGACATATTTTCGCTCTTTTAATCTTTTTTAAAAAGTCACCAAAATGTTAGCACAGCTAGCAGCTAAGCTAATGCGCTAGCATGCTAATACCACAGTTAACTACACTTAAATAACAAAATAGATTCCACGATTAATAAAAGTCAATTCTGTACCAGTTAATATATATTTTACTTCAAGACACAACTCTTTTAGGAAGAAACTCACCTGTGCTCAATATCTCTTCGGCTTCTGTCACCAAGGCAAACCCTTCAGTTGCCATGGCGAACTCTCGCGAGATGTCAACGAACGAGACTCTCCGCTGAGAAAGTTGATGGTAAGAAGGTCTGAGTGACGCGTCGGTTCTTCAGCCTCCTCCCTCGCGCGGGTCCCACCGAGGATGTGGGTTCTTTCAGAGGGACTTGAAGATGCCGAGGAGGTCCAGCCTGGTGCTCGCGGCGCTGCTCGGCGCTCAGGCCGCGCTCTGCTTCTCCGCGCAGGAGCGCACCTGCGAGGCCAACGGCAGCCGGTACTACCCTGGCGAGTGGTTCTTCCTGGACTCGGACCCCTGCACCCAGTGCGAGTGCACCCCCGAGGGGTCCGCCTGCGCGCGCACCGAGTGCACGACCCTGCCGGCGGCGTGCATCCACGTGAGCCACTACCCCAGCGACTGCTGCCCCAGGTGCGAGAAGATCGGCTGCGAGTTCCGCGGGGTGGTGCACGAGCTGGGTCACACCTTCCAGGTGAGTCCAGTATTGTTACCTTTGGGCCTGAACACCTGTCGGTGATGGAGTACTTTTTTTTATCCTTCGTTATTGTCATAAGAATGTGTGTGTGTTGGGGGAAAAAAACACAATGTGTAAGAAAATAAAAACAATTAGACTTTGCACTAATTCCACTACTATTTCCACTACTACTACTACTACTACTACTACTACTACTACTACTACTACTACTACTACTACTACTACTTCAAGAAACATCTTAAGACATTTTTATTTGTGCAGACTTTTCCTTGATTTTCTGGAACTCCTGTGGTTGGAACCTTTTAAATTATATATTTTATTGAGTATTGTTTTGATTGTTTAAGCGCTTTGTGACCCTGGTCGGAAAAAGGGCTCAATAAATATAAATTACTTACTTACTACTACTACTACTTATACATTTACTACTAATTCCACTACTTCTTCAACTATTAATACTACTACTACTACTACTACTTATACCTTTACTACTAATTCCACTACTACTTCCACTACTACTACTAATACTACTTATACTTTTACTACTAATTCCACTACTAATACTTCTACTACTACTACTTATACCTTTAATACTAATTCCACTACTAATTCCACTACTACTAATTCCACTACTACTTCCACTACTACTACTAATACTAATACTACTTATACTTTTACTACTAATTCCACTACTAATACTTCTACTACTACTACTTATACCTTTACTACTAATTTCACTACTTATTCCACTACTACTTCCACTACTACTACTACTACTACTACTACTACTTATATTTTTACTACTAATTCCACTACTAATTCCACTACTAATACTTCTACTACTACTACTTATACCTTTACTACTAATTCCACTACTACTTTTACTTCTAATACTACCACTACTTCCACTACTACTTCCACTACTAATACTTCCACTACTAATACTACCACTACTTCCACTACTACTTCCACTACTAATACTACCATTACTTCCACTACTACTTCTACTTCTAATACTTCCATTTATTCCACTACTACTTCCACAGCACAGTAGGGTCAACACACACACTGAATTTTCAATTGCACGTGTGTGTGTTTGGGAAAAAAAGCACAATGTCTAAGAAAATAAAAACAATTAGACTTTGAATTAATGGAATTATTGATGATTTATTTTTGCTGTTGTCTTGCTGTGTCTGCCTTGGTGTTTTGTTTTGTTTTTCTATTGCTGGCAATACAAGTTTCTGGTTTATATTTGATTTATTTACATTTTACAACTATTTATTTAACTATTTATGACTCCTTTTTATTACTTTTTAGATCCATTCGTTTTTTATTTAAAGTTGTTTTTTTTATGTGTATCGTTTATTGCATTATTTTTCTGCCACTGGTGAAAACTGAACTATAATGAAAAGTACTGTCCCAACTAGATGCAAATAAAAGTGCATACTTAACTTAATACGTGTTTTTGTTGCATTTCATTTCTATACCTAGTTTATTTATTTATATTCATATACTGTACATTTACTATTTGATAATTTTCATTATTCTTTTTTATTTTATTTTACTCCATTTGTATATTATTTGTTTTATGATTTTCATTTTTCTTTGGATTAGTATTGTTTGCCAGTATTGGTTTAGACACTTACTTTCACACTTACTGTCCTAACAATGCTTTTCTCTCATAATAAAGATATTCCGTTTAATTCTATTTACGTAAGAAAATAACATAAGTTTTATAGAAATTTTGGGAAATAAACATATGTTCGGCTGATTTAAAAATAATAATAATAATGTATATTAGTAGCTTTATTTATTGAACAATATACAATTTAAAAACGTTATTCCAGTTTTCTTGTATTGTTATAACTTCTAATTTCATATCTGTATATAGAGTAGTATATAGAATAGTTTCTATTCTATTCTATTAGTTAGTTTTATAATAAGAGTTATACCACCTATAAGTTTAAACCAATAGAAAGCCCTTCAATATGAAGTGTAAAAGTGTGTGTTGGTCAGCAGATGAAGCCACTAATGATCGTCTGCCTCACATAAGTCAACTCTCTCCCTCCTCAGTCAACATCCATAAATCTTTCAAAACCTCAAACCACATTTTCAGGAGAAACTATGCGAGTCTGCGGAGGCAGTTTGTGGCGAATGGCGCCACCTTTCGTTAACCCCGAGCACTGCACGACTAGACTGTTCAAATATTGTAATAATATTACATCATATACAGAATAAATACGCTTGACGTCGTAATAAAGACTTTAAAAAAACATGTTAGTTCATTTAATTTTGGGAATGCTTCCCAGCATTCACAGCTATGTTCTAGCTCTCTTTTATCTCTTCCACCTTCTCTTTTATTCCTTCTTTTTCTACCCCATTCATTTCAATGGGGAAAATCTTCAACTCATGTTTCAAATCCTTCCACTTTGACCTACTAGTTATACTTCTACTACTTATTCCACTACTACTTCCACTACTAATACTACTACTACTTATATTTCTACTACTTGTTCCAATACTACTTCCACTACTAATACTAATCCTACTACTACGTATACTTTTACTTCTTATTCCACTACTAATACTACTACTACTTATACTTCTACTACTTATTCCACTACTACTTCCACTACTAATACTACTACTACTTATACTTCTACTACTTATTCCACTACTACTTCCACTACTAATACTACTACTACTACTTATACCTTTACGACTAATTCCACTACTACTTCCACTACTAATACTACTACTATTTTTACTTTTCTACTACTTCTACTTGTACTACTAATTCCACTTCTTCTAATTCCACTAATACTTCCACTAATACTACTTCTACTTCTAATTTTACTTCTAATTCTACTAATACTACTTATTCCACTACTACATCCACTACTAATACTACTACTACTTATTCCACTACTACTTCCACTACTAATACTAATCCTACTACTACTTATACTTCTACTACTTATTCCACTACTACTTCCACTACTAATACTAATCCTACTACTACTTATAATTCTGCTACTTATTCCACTACTACTTCCACTACTAATACTAATCCTACTACTACTTATACTTCTGCTACTTATTCCACTACTACTTCCACTACTAATACTACTACTACTACTTATACCTTTACGACTAATTCCACTACTAATACTACTACTATTTTTACTTTTCTGCTACTTCTAATTTGACTACTAATTCCACTTCTTCTACTGTAACTACTACTTCTACTACTAATATTACCACTACTTCTACTACTAATACTTCCACTTATTCCACTACTACCTCCACAGCACAGCAGGGTAAACATTCACACTGCATTTTCTACTGGAAATGCATTTTTCTAGTTTCATTTGAAATCTTAGCTGAGAAGAGGCTAAAGCTAGTTAGCATCTATCAATACAACAAGAATTAAAGGTTGACAAAGGTTCACTTTTTCTAGACAGTATATATTTTTAAACTGACATTTAACTAAAAAAGCATTTTTTAAGTTAAATGAATTAACTTTGGCAGCAGAGCGTAGGCGTGGCTAATGCTAATTAGCATCTATCTGCTCCGTTAAGATATTATGTGACCTATTTATTTATGTGTGTGTGTGTGTGTAGCCGTCCGAGTGTGAGCAGTGCACGTGCGACAGTGACGGCATCGCCCGCTGCCTGGTGGCCGACTGTGCTCCTCCGCCCTGCGTCAACCCTGTCTACCAGGCCGGGAAGTGCTGCCCGGAGTGCCAGGACGGTGAGAAGACATTGTTATTTATCAAAGTTCCGTTCGTGCAGTTCTGGTACCAGAACAACGGTATCAAAGTGTGTCTTCCTCTCCAGGTCCCAACTGTTACGTGGACTCGTCCCGCGCTCAGGTGATCCCCGCAGGTGCGCCGGTCTGGGTGGACTCGTGCACCAAATGCCGTTGCCATGACGGCCAGGACGCGGGTTACTGGGAGGGGAACCGTCTGGCCAGCTGCTCCCGCCTCAAGGACTGCACCCCGGAACCTCCGTCCGTCCAGGAGACCTGATCCTCGTCTCCTAGCCTTTGTAAATAATCTTTTGTACGACCGGAGACTGACTGGATTCAGTCGTTTCCACCTGTAGTTGTTGTGATGATGACGCCTCTGGAAGAATAGAGTTGTGCGTTTGTTCTGCGCGACGGAAGTTACACAAAAAAAAACAACCTCTGAACCAAAGGAAAAGATGGATGTGTGTCATTGTCAACATTTTAGTTCTGTTCAGTTATTGTGTGATCACTGAAATTAAAATGATTTTCACTGATTTTGTTTTCGTAACGTAATTGTTATTTTCACAGTAAAAAAAACAACATATTTACTCTTTAAAATAAGTGTTTCTGTAAATTAAAGTTTTGTTTTGTGATAAAAACGACTTTAGTTCTAATTAATATTTGATTTAAACTAATTTATCATTGTTATATTTAATAAAGAAAAACCCTTCATCTCTGTTAATCAATATAAAATACACAAAGATACATGGATTTCTCTGTTGATGTATTAAAGTATAAACTATCCTAATACTTGTGGAAAAACATACACGTGTATCAGTTTACAAATGCAAGACTTGAAATGTAAAATATATGAAACAAGACAAGTTCAAAGCGTGTTAGCTTTTATTTTAAATAAACAATTTCCCGAATGAGATCTAAATCTATATTAGCTTGTATGTTTTGTTAGCTTCATAGCATGTTAGCTTGTATGTTTGTTAGCTACATAGCAAATTATCTTCTATATTAGCTTGTATGTTTATGTAAGCTACATAGCATGTAAGCTTCTATTTTTGTGTTAGCTACATAGCATGTTAGCTTCTATATTAGCTTGTACGTTCATGCTAGCTACATAGCATGCTAGCTTCTATATTTGCTTGTATGTTTATGTTAGCTACATAGCATGTTAGCTTCTATATTAGCTTGTATGTTCATGCTAGCAACATAGCATGAGCGAAATGAAGTACAATAGAAATATCTGCTGCTATAAAAACTCACCTGGAGCAGCAGGTTTTAGGTCCAATTCCAGCCGTAACTGTCGATAAAACTCAACGAGGATAATGAACGGAAATAAACAGGAAGTGACTTCACACCCAATGATCGGCGTGTTTATTGTTTATATAGAAAAAGTAGGTCGGATATAACATAATGCATTCTATGTAGGATACATTTCCAACATTCAATGTACAAAAAGAAAAGTTACAGTAGATATTAAAAACCAACACGTCTGAAAAAGCCGGTTTAAGATTCCATCACGCGAGAGTCGAGTTCGGAGTCAAACGAATGTGATAAAATATGACAAAAACTCCAAACACGTGGCTCCAGCTTCACTATATTACTTAGTAAGACACACTTTTCATATGAGTAGTTATGAATAAAAGATCGATGTTGACCCTGAAACATAGTGTAAAGAAGCCTCGTCAAACCATGTCAAGTGTGACGAGTTTAAAGTTAAAACGTCATCGGATTCAACCTTTAGTTTGGATTCATTCGCTGCAATACTGGTCGTTCAATTTCCTTCATGTTAGTTTCGACGCTAAAGTGCTGAAATAAATGTCATGCACGAATATTTGCTGCTTCAAAATGACTTGTTTTTCTCCACAGTTTCATTCAAAGTCAACACATTTAACTGATAACATGTCAAATGATAAATGTTCCTCAATGTTTTCCAAACAAGCAGAAATGATCGGTTTAAAGATGAATCGTCTAAGAAGTGATAACTTGTGTGTAACGTTGTAATAATATTGTGAATTCTCGATATGTTTCTCAAAACCTACTTCTAGATGATATTTATCTTCTATCTCGATGAAGGCTTAAGTGATAAAATGTTTCCGGTACCTTTTAATACCTCGCTTATGTTTATCTAGTTTCTTTTTCAAATATTTTGTCAGTACTATGAACGCTTGTAACTTTTGTTGTTACTATTAAGCACCAAACCATCGCTAAATGTAACAATTTTACTCCATATTTTCGTTCACCAGAAGGTGCTCAAGGAACGAAAAACACCACACTTAAGTTGATATCCTTTTTTTCAAGTTTGATTGTGAAATATTCATTTAATTTCATTATTATCCTCCTTGTCAGGTGTTACGTTTCACCAAAACTGTGCTAACCAGGGAAAAGCCAGATAAAGCTAAGCATAAATCTGGACAAGAACGATGATAAAAAAGTGATACTAAATATTAATATTATAATGGAATTGTTTTGTGAATTCCCAAATGTCTTTTTCAATCATTCAAATGTATTTTTAGGTTAAAAAAAACAGGTGAAATCAAATGGAAGCTAGTTTTCTAATGCTGCTAACTGTTAGCTACTGAAAGCTAAGCTCTGTCCTTTCAACCTTCAGAAACGTAAACGTTTGGACCTCATCGTCCTCGAAAATGATTTTCAAGATGTTTCTAAAGCTGAAGACGCAACATGCTAACTTTGTTTCGCTGCGAAATCACAGCATTGGTAAAGTGGCCGATCCAAAGATGTTGCTAAGAGTGGTTAGCATGAGTCGCTAACTCAGCTCGACTTTGGGCGGGGGAATAAAACACCTGCCGAAAGGTGAGATCTAAAGAATTTTGGCCGTCGGCAGGAAGTTCGGTGGCGAAGAGAAAGAGAGTCTCTGTTGTGGGAAACCGTGACGGAGAGAGAAACCAACTGAAGCCGTACGAGAACTGCTCCAGAAGATCATCTCAGGAACATAAAGAGTGAGTCCTGTCATGTTTCTCAGGGATTTTAGGACCAAAAACTCTCCCTCAATACTCTGGCTGGGGGAACCTCACGCTCTCTAGTGAAGTATTACCAACGGATCGTCGATGAAAATGTGCTCGTAACTCAGCAACTTATATATTTATACAATATATGTTCACTCTTGAAAACCCTTCACGTCTTTCCTTGCAGTGTTTATTCCGATCTTTATAAAAAGAGAACAAGAAAAGTTCTCGTGTTTGTCCGGCGTCCCGGCGGAGGTGGATGCAGGCACGGTTCACATTCAAATGTTCCTGGTCCAGAGAAGACGAGGCTTCGCGTCCACGACGACGGGCGAGAGGCGAGAGGCGGCGAGAGGCGAGAGGCGAGAGGCGGCTCGTCCTGATGCGTCGTCGTCGTCCGGAGAAGGAAGAGAATCCAAAGTCTCGGGAAGATTCTCTTCCTCAACGTTATCCATGATTGTTTCTCCAGCTGGTTCTGGATCCTTCATCTCAGCCCTTGAAGGGCCGCGGCGGAGGTTTGCCGATCTCCACGGAGATGTTGGTGTAGAGCGCGAACTTCTTCACCTGCACCAGCTTGTAGGTGAGCGAGCTGATGCCGTCCTTCCTCATGGTGTTCTTCGTGTTCTGGATCTTGTTGAATCTGAAGCAGAGAAATCACTTAGTACAACAAGATCCAACCAACTTTATCTCATTGTTCTTGGAAGTATCACAAGTCTTTGTTTTAGCCAAACTTTCATTTCAAAGCGAAAAGTTATTTTGTTAATGTCAGGCTGCAAAAAATAAAACATACATACTTGAAGAACTAAAAATGCTAACAATTAGCACGACAAAAAGAAATGATTTCAACCCACAAATAATGTGTTCATGAACAATTTAATTTCAAAAATACGCTAATAAATACTTAAGTACAACATAAGATTTTTATACAGCTACCACTAGTTACGCATCTCTAGACCATATAGTATTTATCATGATAGCGTTCCTAACTTTGCTGGTAGCATGTTTGTTTTTTTACTGCCAGGATTTTCATGCTCATCATTAGCATCACTGTTAGCATAATAGACCAGAACTTAAACAGTCAAACAGGGTTGATACTCAAACTTAAAATGCAAAGGCAAGCATCAGCACATTTCCTTTCAGTAAGTAAGTAAGTAAGTAATATTTATTTATATAGCGCTTTTCGAGACCAGGGTCACAAAGCGCTTAAACAATCAAAACAATACTCAAAAAAGTACATACTTTAAAGATCAAGATAATACTGAGAACAACACAGGAGTTCCCAATTATAAATATTTTATTATAAAACACAACGTAAGTAAGTGAGTAAGTAACAGGAAGATTCAACGACTGTAGTGTATTTTTTTTACGCAGCATCAGAAATCTGTGGTTTAACTTAAATGCTAACTATTATTTCAAGTCATTTTCTTAATGGCTGCAAATTACATGAAAAGTACATCCTTAAAGAACTAAGATTCTACAATTTAGCATAGAGAGAACCACAAATGCTAACAGTTAGCAACTTCCAACACAAAAAATGCTTAGCATTAGCTTTATCACAGTAGAACAACTAAATAACAGTTATCAACTTCCAAAAATAAATAATTCTTAGCATTAGCTTCAGCAAAATAGAACAACTAAATAACTGTTGGCAACTTCAAACACAAAAAACGCTTATCATTATCTTTAGCATAATAGAACAACTCAATAACAGTTAGCAACTTCAAACACAAAAAAAATGCTCAGCATTAGCATTAGCTTTATCACAGTAGAACAACTCAATAACAGTTATCAACTTCCAAAAAAAATAATTTATACTTAATAATTTTTTTAAAATAAATATTTTATTATTCAGCAAAATAGAACAACTAAATAACTGTTGGCAACTTCAAACACCAAAAACGCTTATCATTAGCTTTAGCATAATAGAACAACTCAATAACAGTTAGCAACTTCCAACATGAAATAATGCTTAGCATTATCTTTAGCATAATATAACAACTTAATAAAAGTTAGCACAAAAAAATGCTCAGCAGTAGATTTAGCATCAAAGAACAACTCAATAACAGCGACTTCATACACACGAATAATGCTTAGCATTAGCATAATAGAACAACTCAATAACAGTTAGCAACTTCCAGCGAACAATCTCACCCAACAAAAAACATTGTATATGGTGCGTTCATGAACATGCTATTGTACAAAATGCTAACAAGCTAGTTGGTGACTTCTAACATGTTAACCGTCTAAAAAAGAAGAATAAAGCAACAACTCAAGCCTTTCATTCAACTCTATAATGAGGCCCGAGTCTCTAATCCAACCAGCAGGGGGCGATAGAGAATCACACATGATGTTATTCAACACATCCGCCTGGAATTATGTCGGAATATCCTTCCCTGCTGGCTGTGATTCAGCAGTTACATCAGAATATGCTCTACATTTCTGTCCTGAGAGGAAACGTTGATGCAACTCTTCTTCTTCTTCGTCTTCTTCTTCTTCTTCTTCTTCTTCGTCTTCTTCTTCTTCTTCTTCTCGTCTTCTTCTTCTTCTTCCTCTGCAGGGTTTTCTCCAGACTTGTTTTGTTGTGAAATAAAAAGAGCTGATGTGTGCAAACAGTGGGACGTCGTGTTGACGATCCACTCAGTGGAGCCGACAAGCATCAGGTCCACGGAGGTCTGTCGGATGTGACCGGTCCAGATCTCCCTCCCCTCCTCCCTTCATCCCTTCTTTCCTCCAGAACACAAAGAAACCTCCTCCCGAGCAGCAGCGTCTCCGCACGAGCAGGTAGTGACGACAACACGGAGACAGATGGAGGCAACATCTACAGCGACACGGCAAAGTGAGATGAAAATCTTGGGTGGAATCAGAGAGCAGATTAAAAGACTAATCCTGGCGTCGATGGAGAGGATATCAGAGGTTTTTCAAACCCGCAGAGAGACGCTCACGGAACCCTCGCCTCCATCATTAGCCCCGTTTCTAGACGGGATCTGGGCTGAGATGTGGGTTCACACTCTCGGGAAAGTGTTTCTAACAATAGAGACGACGCTTCCACGAGTCCTGTCGTGCTCACCAGCACGGGAGAAGGTGCAGGAACCGGTCAACGGTTCTCCGATAACACGTTCTTTGCTGGTGAAAGTGCTTCGTACCGAACGTTCAAACACACACTGATGGGAGTAGGCCGCGACGCAGCTCAGGATCAGCGGCGGTCACAGTTCTCTTGCTCGGGGACACAATCATCTGGACCTGGGACTGACATGGTGGACACGACTTGTAATATTATTATACTTATTTAATAGTTACTGACATTCTCAGTCAATTTTTAGCATGAGCATCACTGTTAGCATTTTACACCAAACAATGCTAACGCTACAAAGAAAATATTCAAATGCAAAATGTTCAAAAGCTGATCATATTGTATTATCCAGCAAAGTGATCTCAACTAATAATTGTGTCAAAATTCTTCCAAAAAGTTCTCAACATCACAATACAAATTATTACGTTTGAATAACATAAATGTCCTTATAGAACTACAAATGCTAGTTATCATCCCTATTAGCATACCGCATCAAACTGGGCGAATACTCAAAACTAAATATTCCTTAAAATGTAAAAAATCTGGATGTACAAATGTAAAATTTGCTTGTATTTCAACAAAGTGTACATGGATCTCAACAATTGTGTTCCAGTTCAAATGCTAAATTTAGCACAAGAAGCATGAAAGTATTACGATATAATCTAGAATTACTCAAAATTTCTCAACCTCACGTTGCAATTACACCAATTACATTTTTAACCATCGTAGATTTTTACTCTTTAAAAATAATCCTTACAAAATACAAATGCTAACAGCTAGCATCACTGTTAGCATACAACACCAAACGCAGCTGATTTTCAAAAGTAAATATAATATAACTAAAAAACTTAAACAATGGTTACGAATGTAACAAAACACATTTTTCTGGATCGTAAATGACAAATGTTGCTTATATTGTTTCATCCAGAAAAGTGATCTCAACTAATATTTGTGTCAAAATCCTTCTAAAAAGTTCTCAACATCACGATACAAATACACCAATTACATTAATGTCCTTAGAGAACTACAAATGCTAAACTTTAGCATCACTATTAGCATACGGCACCAAACTGGGTGAATACTCAAAACTAAATATTCCAACTCAAAATGTAAATAAAAAATCTGGATGTATAAAATCTGCTTATATTTCCTCATCCAACAAAGCGTACAATGAGCTCAACTAATGGTTGTTTCACAAAACTGTGTCGTTCAAAACGCTACATTTAGCACAAGAAAAACAAACGTGTTATTATCTCGTCTGTTAGATCTCAACGTCCCGACGCAATTATCTCGATCAAATTTGTAACCAGTGTAGGTTTTTATGTTAAAAAAAAACAACCTTATAATATATAAATGCTAATAGTTAGCATCACTCTTAGCATTCAACACCAAACTGAGCTAATTTTCAAAACTAAATATAGTTAAACTAAAAATGTAAACAATGGTCACGAATGTAACAAAACACATTTTTCTGGATAGTAAAAGACAAATACTGCTTATATTCTATCAAGAAACGATGTTTCATTGAGTTAAAATAGTATTTGCGCTGAAGAAAGTATTACTAATCTATGTTTAATATTTAGTTGTAAAGCACAAACATTGTTCTCTTACTGTAGAATTAACAAAAGTTCTTAACATCACACAAATATATCAGTTAAAAGATCATCCTTATACATCTACGAATGCTAACAGTTAGCATGGAGACAGGAGTCTTGACGACAAACACATCAAAGTCTTAGGTTTAAATCCCAAGACATTTTCAAAGTCATGTTTCAAAATGATAACTTTATTTTTTAAAGCACAAAGTAGGACATCTTGACTGTTCTGTGTTTAGATTCAAGTTACTAGTTTTCAACGCCAAATAGAGGTTTGACCATTTACGACAAACATGTCTTTAAAAACTAAAAATGCTAACAGTTAGCATCACTTACAACGTAACAATGCAATAGTAGTAAATGTTCACTGTTTTGTGTTTACATGTATGTTGAGTTTTTAATGATCACGACAAACACACATATAGATGCTAACAGTTAGCATGACTTTTGTTCATGATAAAAACAAGTGAAATGACTCAGTATCATGATAGTACCAACAAAAGTATGAATTGTTGTAAATATATTAGTAGCTTCAGTAATAATAGATCATAACTAAGTAGTAACAAATGCCTTTAATATACGTTGCAGTTACAGTAGAAGTATTACTATTACACTGTAACAGTAACTATTATAAAGTACAAATGATAAGAAGCTACTCATTTAAAACTATACAAACATGTAGAATGTATGTTGTCCCCAGCAACATGGCTAATGCATGTGTAATAGTGGATAAGTGAGTGTGTGCGACTACAGTTGCCAACATGTTGTGTGTTTGAGGAGAAATCACGTGTAGAAGCTTGTCTATGATGAATGAACCTCTGAAGACATCTCATCAGCATTCAAGAGCATCTTCCTCCTGCTGAGAGTGTGTGTGTGTCTCTGTGTGTGTGTGTGTCTCTGTGTGTGGGGGTGAGTCTGTGTGTGTGTGTGAGAGTCTGTGTGTGTGTGTCTCTGTGTGTGTGTGTGTCTCTGTGTGTGTGTGAGAGTCTG
>JACEEU010000706.1:21347527-21392527 GCA_016630915.1 Callionymus lyra
CTGATGTACAATGGAGTCACACATCACAACAACACACACACATTGATGATACAATAGAGTCACACATCACAACAACACACACACATTGATGATACAATAGAGTCACACATCACAACAACAATCTTAAGACGTTTCTATTTGTTCAGGCTTTTCCTTGAATTTCTGGAACTCCTGTGTTGTTCTCAGTATTATCTTGATCTTTGAAGTATGTACTGTTTTGAGTATTGTTTTGATTGTTAAAGCGCTTTGTGACCCTGGTCTCGAAAAGCGCTATATAAATAAATATTACTTACTTACTTACTTACTTACATACACTGGTGATACAATAGAGTCACACATCACAACAACACACACTGATGATACAATAGAGTCACACACCACAACAACAACACATACACTGGTGATACAATAGAGTCACACACACAAACTGATGATACAATAGAGTCACACACACACACTGATGATACAACGTCTGACTAGATAATTGTGCGTTTGTACGACTCTCGTCATGGAAGTTCACAGCTGGACAGACAGTAACATCAATGATAAAATATGAAACATGAATTAGGTTAGTGTCTCTTCGGCCTGTGGTTACACACACACGCACACACACACACACACACACATACACACACACGCACACACGCACACACACACACAATAATAACGCAGCATGATAGATGAGGTGTCAGGGGGACGTGGATATTCTCGACAGCTCCATATTTCAATCATTGATGCATTTTTCTTCGCCTTCAAACCAGGAGACGTCTGCGGTTGTGTCACCAAAACAATCCATTTTTAAAAATCATTTATTCAGCGACGTCCACTCAACTTACTCTCAATTGAAAGAGATGGTTCAGATAAAATTCAAACAAGGTTTGGGGTTATTTTCAGAGTAATCTGTTCTTTTTAGAGTTGTAAAAATGTTTGTTTATTTTAGTGTAGCAACTGGAGCTGAGCTGTCTTGGTCCAAAAAGACACTTAAAAACATCCAAACACCTCCAAACTGCTCGACTGTAACGTCCATCTTGGGTTGAAGCTCCACATGAGAAGAATTGTTTAGAAAATACTTAAAAGTCTAAGTTTAAGTTTGTCTTTAGTGTAAATCTTGCTCCCTCTCCCCACTCAAAACTTAGCATCTTAGCATGGTTACCACTTTAGCTTAGCATCTTAGTATTGCAGCCAATCTATCCTAGCATCTTAGTATTCCTGCCACTCAAGCTTAGCGTCTTAGCATTGTTACCACTTTAGCTTAGCATCTTAGTATTGCAGCCAATCTATCCTAGCATCTTACCATTGCTGCCACTCAAGCTTAGCATCTTAGCATTGTTACCACTTTAGCTTAGCATCTTAGTATTGCATCCAATCTATCCTAGCATCTTACCATTGCCGCCACTCAAGCTTAGCATCTTAGCATTGTTACCACTTTGGCTTAGCAGCTTAGTAATGCAGCCGATCTAGCTTAGCATCTTAGCATTGTTAACACTTAAGCTTAGCATCTCAGCATTGTTACCACTTTACCTTAGCATCTTACCATTGCTGCCACTCAAGCTTAGCATCTTAGCATTGTTAACACTTTAGCTTAGCATCTTAGTATTGCTGCCGATCTAGCTTAGCATCTTAGCATTGTTACCACTTTATCCTAGTATCTTAGTATTGCTGCCACTTTAGCTTAGCATCTTACCATTTCTGCCACTCAAGCTTAGCATCTTAGCATTGTTACCACTTTATCCTAGTATCTTAGTATTGCTGCCAATCTAGCTTAGCATCTTACCATTGCTGCCACTCGAGCTTAGCATCTTAGCATTCTTGCCACTTTAGCTTAGCATCTTAGCATTGCTGCCACTCAAGCTTAGAATCTAAGCATTGTTGCCACTTTAGCTTAGCATCTTAGCATTGCTGCCACTTTAGCTCAGTGAATGAGGTCCATAACTTTCCTAATTGAAATATAAAACACATCTATAAAGAAATCAAATTGTGAACGAGTGAGTTTAACCCCAAAATAAAGATAACGAAAACGGTTGATCATAACGTGTTTTGACAGAAGTATATTCTATAAAACGAGTCAAAACGCCAACTTAATATCTAATGAAATGACAAAAGGTTGAGTCCAAACGTCAGCTTCACATGAAAAGAAAAGAGAAATATTGAACAATCAGGCCTGAAACAAAAACTAAATTGTCTTCTTAGGGTCCATGACTCCAGTAAATCTGAGCCGAGGCTTATTTGTCATCAGGCGCCACATGAGAGCAGCTGGAGCTCTGAGTGACGGATCATTGTGCTGTTGTTTCGAGCGGCGGCGGCGCCTGCTCAGGCATGAAAGGAGAATAAAGCGTGATAATCCAGGTTTAAGCTGCTTAATGTGAGGTGCTACACTCCTGGTGATGAATGTGTCCAGCTCTGCATCCACACAAACACAGTACTGTTGCACTCACAGGTGCTGCAGATAAATACCAGATGAAAGATCATAAGATCCATGTTGATGTAGATTAAATATATTCAAGGGAAGTTCCTCTGAACATATCTGAGCGTCCGTCTGGATTCATGAAGTCTATCATTTATTCAACTCGTTCTCGCTTCATCAATCTTTCAACTTCCTGTTGTGACAGAAACAAGTTTCTCTTGAGAAAGTCTCACAATCTTAAACCACTTCCATATCTGTCCTTTTGTCTTCGTGCTAGCTTTAGCTTTAGCATTTCTGCCACATTAGCTTAGCATTTCTTCCACTTTAGCTTAGCATCTCAGCAATGGTTCCAATTTAGCTTAGCATCCTAGTACTGCTGCCACTCTATCTTAGCATTTCTGCCATTTTAGCCTAGCATCTCAGCAATGGTTCCACTTTAGCTTAGCATCCTAGTACTGCTGCCACTCTAGCTTAGCATTTCTGACACTTTGGCTCAGCATTGTTACCATTTAAGCTTAGCATCTTAGTACTGGTGCCAATCTAGCTTAGCATCGCTACCACTCTAGTTTAGCATTTCTGCCACTTTAGCTTAGCATCTCAGCATTGTTACCATTTTATTTTAGCATCTTAGTACTGCTGCCAATCTAGCTTGGCATCTTAGCATTGCTGCCATTTTAGCGTAGCATTTCTGACACTTTAGCTTAGCATCTTAGCATTGCTTCAACTTTATCTTGGCATTTTAGCATTGCTGCCCCTTTGGCTTAGCTTCTCAGCATTACTGCAACTTTATCTTAGCATTGCTGCCCCATTAGCTTAGCATCTTAGCATTGCTGATATTTAAGCTCAGCATCTTAGCATTCTGCCTTCAGCTTATTATCTCAAACTGCCTACACAGGGAGCAAAAACTAAAACTTGCTTTTTTTCTATAAAAAATAAAGAAACATAGAAACACAAACTCGACTAAAACAGGTGAAGAAAGTGTTTTGGTTGAAAATAATGGATGAAAATAACCACATTTTACTGAACTGATACATGTTGTATCGGCCGCTGTGACGTGTGCGACTCGTGGGAACATTTGTGATGTTCGATCACACAACAAACACACAAGTGTGCGACACTGTTGCAGTACCTCTGAGGGTTGGGCTCGTTGTGTTTGTCGCGCTCGTGCTTGATCATCCTGTAGCGACCGATGCGAACGTCGGGTCTGGACACCTTCATCCCGTTCAGAGTGATCCTGGAGGAGAAGAACCAACTTAGACACTGAGGAGATTCTATCGAGGAGACACTGAGGAGATTCTATCGAGGAGGAAACAAACTTGAGACACTGAGGAGATTCTATCGAGGAGACACTGAGGAGATTCTATGAAGGAGACAATGAGGGGATTCTATCGAGGAGGAAACAAACTTGAGACACTGAGGAGATTCTATCGAGGAGGAAACAAACTTGAGACACTGAGGAGATTCTATCGAGGAGGAAACAAACAGGAGACACTGAGGAGATTCTATCGAGGAGGAAACAAACTTGAGACGCTGAGGAGATTCTATCGAGGAGGAAACAAACAGGAGACACTGAGGAGATTCTATCGAGGAGGAGACGCTGAGGAGATTCTATCGAGGAGGAAACAAACAGGAGACACTGAGGAGATTCTATCGAGGAGGAAACAAACAGGAGACACTGAGGAGATTCTATCGAGGAGGAAACAAACAGGAGACACTGAGGAGATTCTATCGAGGAGGAAACAAACTTGAGACACTGAGGAGATTCTATCGAGGAGGAAACAAACAGGAGACACTGAGGAGATTCTATCCAGGAGGAAACAAACTTGAGACACTGAGGAGATTCTATCGAGGAGGAAACAAACTTGAGACACTGAGGAGATTCTATCGAGGAGGAAACAAACTTGAGACACTGAGGAGATTCTATCCAGGAGGAAACAAACTTGAGACACTGAGGAGATTCTATCGAGGAGGAAACAAACTTGAGACACTGAGGAGATTCTATCGAGGAGGAAACAAACTTGAGACACTGACGAGATTCTATCGAGGAGGAAACAAACTTGAGACACTGAGGAGATTCTATCCAGGAGGAAACAAACTTGAGACGCTGAGGAGATTCTATCGAGGAGGAAACAAACTTGAGACACTGAGGAGATTCTATCGAGGAGGAAACAAACTTGAGACACTGAGGAGATTCTATCGAGGAGGAAACAAACTTGAGACACTGAGGAGATTCTATCGAGGAGGAAACAAACTTGAGACACTGAGGAGATTCTATCGAGGAGGAAACAAACTTGAGACACTGAGGAGATTCTATCGAGGAGGAAACAAACTTGAGACACTGAGGAGATTCTATCGAGGAGGAAACAAACTTGAGACACTGAGGAGATTCTATCGAGGAGGAAACAAACTTGAGACACTGAGGAGATTCTATCCAGGAGGAAACAAACTTGAGACACTGACGAGATTCTATCGAGGAGGAAACAAACTTGAGACACTGAGGAGATTCTATCGAGGAGGAAACAAACTTGAGACACTGACGAGATTCTATCGAGGAGGAAACAAACTTGAGACACTGAGGAGATTCTATCCAGGAGGAAACAAACTCCGGAGACACTAACGAGATTCTATCGAGGAGGAAACAAACTTGAGACACTGAGGAGATTCTATCGAGGAGGAAACAAACTTGAGACACTGAGGAGATTCTATCGAGGAGGAAACAAACTTGAGACACTGAGGAGATTCTATCGAGGAGGAAACAAACTTGAGACACTGAGGAGATTCTATCGAGGAGGAAACAAACTTGAGACACTGAGGAGATTCTATCGAGGAGGAAACAAACTTGAGACACTGAGGAGATTCTATCGAGGAGGAAACAAACAGGAGACACTGAGGAGATTCTATCGAGGAGGAAACAAACTTGAGACACTGAGGAGATTCTATCGAGGAGGAAACAAACAGGAGACACTGAGGAGATTCTATCGAGGAGGAAACAAACTTGAGACACTGAGGAGATTCTATCGAGGAGGAAACAAACTTGAGACACTGAGGAGATTCTATCGAGGAGGAAAACAAACTTGAGACACTGAGGAGATTCTATCGAGGAGGAAACACAACTTTGAGACACTGAGGAGATTCTATCGAGGAGGAAACAAACAGGAGACACTGAGGAGATTCTATCGAGGAGGAAACAAACTTGAGACACTGAGCGACGGAGGAAACAAACAGGAGACACTGAGGAGATTCTATCGAGGAGGAAACAAACAGGAGACACTGAGGAGATTCTATCGAGGAGGAAACAAACTTGGAGACACTGAGGAGATTCTATCGAGGAGGAAACAAACTTGAGACACTGAGGACTATCCGAGGAGAAACAAACGGAGACACTGAGGAGATTCTATCGAGGAGGAAACAAACTTGAGACACTGAGGAGATTCTATCGAGGAGGAAACAAACTTGAGACACTGAGGAGATTCTATCGAGGAGGAAACAAACTATCGAGGAGACAACTGAGACCTGAGGAGATTCTATCGAGAGAGGAAACAAACTAGGAGACACTGAGGAGATTCTATCGAAGGAGACAACTGAGAGAAATTCTATTCGAGGAGGAAACAAACTTGAGACACTGAGGAGATTCTATCGAGGAGAGAAACGAAATTTGAGGAGACACTGAGGAGATTCTATCGAGGAGGAGAAACTGAGGAACGAGGAGAAACAAACTTGAGACACTGAGGAGATTCTATCGAGGAGGAAACAAACTTGAGACACTGAGGAGATTCTATCGAGGAGGAAACAAACTTGAGACACTGAGGAGATTCTATCGAGGAGGAAACAAACTTGAGACACTGAGGAGATTCTATCGAGGAGGAAACAAACTGGAGACACTGAGGAGATTCTATCGAGGAGAAAACAAACTTGAGACACTGAGGAGATTCTATCGAGGAGGAAACAAACAGGAGACACTGAGGAGATTCTATCGAGGAGGAAACAAACAGGAGACACTGAGGAGATTCTATCGAGGAGGAAACAAACAGGAGACACTGAGGAGATTCTATCGAGGAGGAAACAAACTTGAGACACTGAGGAGATTCTATCGAGGAGGAAACAAACTTGAGACACTGAGGAGATTCTATCGAGGAGGAAACAAACTTGAGACACTGAGGAGATTCTATCGAGGAGGAAACAAACAGGAGACACTGAGGAGATTCTATCGAGGAGGAAACAAACAACAGAGAGACACTTGAGACACTGAGGAGATTCTATCGAGGAGGAAGACAAACACAGAGAGATTCTACTGAGGAGAGAAACAAACAGGAGACACTGAGGAGATTCTATCGAGGAGGAAGACAAACTGGAGACACTGAGACGAGATTCTATCGAGGAGGAAACAAACCGAGACACTGAGGAGATTCTATCGAGGAGGAAACAAACAGGAGACACTGAGGAGATTCTATCGAGGAGGAAACAAACTTGAGACACTGACGAGATTCTATCGAGGAGGAAACAAACAGGAGACACTGAGGAGATTCTATCCAGGAGGAAACAAACTTGAGACACTGACGAGATTCTATCGAGGAGGAAACAAACTTGAGACAATGACGGGATTCTATCGAGGAGGAAACAAACTTGAGACACTGAGGAGATTCTATCGAGACGGAAACAAACTTGAGACACTGAGGAGATTCTATCGAGGAGGAAACAAACTTGAGACACTGAGGAGATTCTATCGAGGAGGAGGAAACAAACTTGGAGACACTGAGGAGACTCTATCGAGGAGGAAACAAACTTGAGACACTGAGGAGATTCTATCGAGGAGGAAACAAACTTGAGACACTGAGGAGATTCTATCGAGGAGGAAACAAACTTGAGACACTGAGGAGATTCTATCGAGGAGGAAACAAACTTGAGACACTGAGGAGATTCTATCGAGGAGGAAACAAACTTGAGACACTGAGGAGATTCTATCGAGGAGGAAACAAACTTGAGACACTGACGAGATTCTATCGAGGAGGAAACAAACTTGAGACACTGAGGAGATTCTATCGAGGAGGAAACAAACTTGAGACACTGAGGAGATTCTATCGAGGAGGAAACAAACTTGAGACACTGAGGAGATTCTATCGAGGAGGAAACAAACTTGAGACACTGAGGAGATTCTATCAAGGAGGAAACAAACTTGAGACACTGAGGAGATTCTATCGAGGAGGAAACAAACTTGAGACACTGAGGAGATTCTATCGAGGAGGAAACAAACTTGAGACACTGAGGAGATTCTATCGAGGAGGAAACAAACTTGAGACACTGAGGAGATTCTATCGAGGAGGAAACAAACTTGAGACACTGAGGAGATTCTATCGAGGAGGAAACAAACTTGAGACACTGAGGAGATTCTATCGAGGAGGAAACAAACTTGAGACACTGAGGAGATTCTATCGAGGAGGAAACAAACAGGAGACACTGAGGAGATTCTATCGAGGAGGAAACAAACTTGAGACACTGAGGAGATTCTATCGAGGAGGAAACAAACTTGAGACACTGAGGAGATTCTATCGAGGAGGAAACAAACTTGAGACACTGAGGAGATTCTATCGAGGAGGAAACAAACAGGAGACACTGAGGAGATTCTATCGAGGAGGAAACAAACTTGAGACACTGAGGAGATTCTATCGAGGAGGAAACAAACTTGAGACACTGAGGAGATTCTATCGAGGAGGAAACAAACTTGAGACACTGAGGAGATTCTATCCAGGAGGAAACAAACTTGAGACACTGAGGAGATTCTATCGAGGAGGAAACAAACTTGAGACACTGAGGAGATTCTATCGAGGAGGAAACAAACTTGAGACACTGAGGAGATTCTATCGAGGAGGAAACAAACTTGAGACACTGAGGAGATTCTATCGAGGAGGAAACAAACTTGAGACACTGAGGAGATTCTATCGAGGAGGAAACAAACTTGAGACACTGAGGAGATTCTATCGAGGAGGAAACAAACTTGAGACACTGACGAGATTCTATCGAGGAGGAAACAAACTTGAGACACTGACGAGATTCTATCGAGGAGGAAACAAACTTGAGACACTGACGAGATTCTATCGAGGAGGAAACAAACTTGAGACACTGACGAGATTCTATCGAGGAGGAAACAAACTTGAGACACTGACGAGATTCTATCGAGGAGGAAACAAACTTGAGACACTGACGAGATTCTATCGAGGAGGAAACAAACTTGAGACAAGCTGCTGGAGACATTCCTCCGTCAGAGTGCGCTCTCGTAGCAAGACAAGCTGCTCGAGACATTCCTCCGTCAGAGTGCGCTCTCGTAGCAAGACAAGCTGCTCGAGACATTCCTCCGTCAGAGTGCGCTCTCGTAGCAAGACAAGCTGCTCGAGACATTCCTCCGTCAGATGAACAGACGAGTGAACAGCTTTGACACTTTGACGGAGAAGACGACACAGTTTTCTCTGGTCTTCAGTGGAAAGAGCTTTGGTCGCAGCTAATGTCTAATGTTAATGCTACTGCTAATGCTACTGCTAATGCTAATGCTAATGCTTATGTTTATGTTTATGTTTATGTTAATGTTAATGTTAATGTTAATGTTAATGCTAATGCTAATGCTAATGCTAATGTTAATGTTAATGCTACTGCTACTGCTACTGCTACTGCTACTGCTAATGCTAATGTAAATGCTAATGCTAATGTTAATGTCTAATGTTAATGCTAATGTTAATTTTAATGTTAATGTTAATGCTAATGTTAATGCTAATGTTAATGTTAATGTTAATGCTAATGCTAATGTTAATGCTAATGTTAATGCTAATGTTAATGTTAATGTTAATGTTAATGTTAATGTTAATGTTAATGTTAATGTTAATGTTAATGTTAATGTTAATGTTAATGTTAATGCTAATGTTATTGTTAATGTTAATGTTAATGTTAATGTTAATGTTAATGTTAATGTTAATGTTAATGCTAATGCTAATGCTAATGTTAATGCTAATGTTTCAAAAACAACACAAAGCAAATCTGCTCAGATTCAAATCTAACGACACATGGAGTCAGAAGAGAAGAAGAAGCTTTTTCATGGTTAAATCCACAGACAAGAGCATCTGTTCATACCTGCACTGATGTGAGTGTGTGTGTGTGTGTGTGTGTGTGTGTGTGTGTGTGTGTGTGTGTGAGTGTTTGTGTGTGTGTTTGTTTAACTGCTGCCTTCAAAAGCAGTCGTGCCTGTTATTGCTTCTCAGCTTCTCAGAGTCTTTACTTCTTCATCTCAAGTCATGAGTCGATGTCGTCGCTTCTTCACCTTCAGATAAGACGACGTCACACGAGGCTCAAGACCCGCGGACGAGAGATCCTGGTGTTTTATGTTCAACTATATTTAAACTAAACTGTCTCTAGTTAAACTAGTTCATTCTTTCTTTGATTCTTTCCTTCATATTCTTGTGTATAGATTTGAAAACATTTAGATTTAACGATTTAATTAAAGAATAATGAGGGAAATTATTCGGAAATTAATGATCAAAAAATAAGCAACGTTAAGATGCTAAGCTAATGTTGTAGAAATGCTAAGCTAAAGTGGCAGCAATGTTAAGATGCTAAGCTAATGTTGCAGAAATGCTAAGCTAAAGTTGCAGAAATGCTATAATGCTAAGCTACGGTGTAAGTAAGTGAGTAAGAAATTTTTATTTGTATAGTGCTTTTCCAGACCAGGGTCAAAAAGTTGCTTAAACAATCAAAACAATATTCAATCAAATATATATTTTAAAGGTCAAGATAAAACTGAGAACAACACAGGAGTCTGGAAAATAAATGAAAAGCCTGAACAAATAAAAGTGTCTTAAGATGTTTCTTAAAGGAGTCAGTAGATCATCAAGCGCAAAGAGAGAGAAGATGGTTCCAAAGCTTAGGAGCAACAGCCTGAAAAGATTTCTCTCCTCTGGTCCTGAACCGTGTGCGTGGAACCATAAGTAGATTCTGATCCACAGACCTCAGAGCCCGAGCTGGGGTGTAAGGCTGGATCAGATCAGTGATGTAAGGAGGAGCCTGACCATGAATAGATCTGAAAGTAAGAACCAGAATTTTAAAGTTGATCCTGAAAGAAACTCGAGGCCAGTGAAGAGTTTGAAGGAGAAATGTGAGTTCTTCTACTAGAGCGGCTCAGAATTCTGGCTGCAGAGTTTTGAATCAACTGCAGGCGAGACACATCCTTCTTGTTAAGACATGAAAACAAACTGTTACAATAGTCCAGACGAGAAGAAACAAACACATGGATTTAAGATCCAGATCATGTTCCGACAAATTTTTTCTAAGTTTAGAGATTTTTCTCAGTTGAAGGAAACAGTTTCTGGTCAGTTTTCTTCAGTGTCGAACAAGAGACATGTCTTTATCAAATACAACACCCAGGTTTCTCAGGCTCAGTTTGACAGACTGACCTAAGTCACCCAAGTACAGAGTGTTTTCACTCATTGTTTGATTTCTAGCAACAATTGACTAAGTTCAGCCTCTGGGGCTCAGTTGGATCAAAAGAGCAGTAGAGCTGGATGTCATCAGTAAAAATGTGATAAGAAACATCATGAAATCTCTGAATGATTTTACCGAGGGGTATCAAGTACAGCAAAAACAAAGGACCAAGAACAGAACCTCGAGGGACTCCACACAACAGATCTGCCGATTCAGACCTCATTTGATTGGCAGATACACTAAAACTGCGCCCAGAAAGGTAAGATGAGAACCATTCTAACACAGACCCAGACAGTCTTCATCCCTCAGTCTTCTCAGCAGGATCTGGTGATCAACTGTGTCAAAGGCTGAGGACAGATCCAAGAGAACCAGAACATCATGATGTCACTGGACACTTTCAGTAAAGCTGTCTCCGTAGAGTGATGTTTACGGAAGCCAGACTGAAACTTCTCATGGATGTCGCTCTGATCCAGGAACAAAGACAGCTGCTCAGACACCACCTTCTCCAAGATCAAAACCCCTTTGAAAAGGGAGAGGTTCACCATATTGGTAACCCAAGGGCCAATTACATCAAATACTTTGATAAAAAGCCTACAAGGAAGGACGTCATCTGAGCAAGAGGAGGGTTTCATCTTGTTCACTAGTGCCGGAATATCACCCAAAGATACAGCAGTGAAGGAAGACCAAGAGGAGGAGAGGGGCTCAGAGATAGTAGGGGTTCCAAACAAAGTGGGAGAGATTTTCTCTTTGATCAATTTAATTTTGTCAATGAAAAATCTCAACAATGCATTGATGTCAGCTTCACAGATTTGAGGAGCAGGAGAAACGAGACAATTAAACGTGTCAAACAACACTTTGGGTTTTTTTCTTTTGTGCTGCTCCCAGTTTTCTGATGTAATCAGATCTAGCAGTTTCCACCATCTCATTGTAAGGTGGTAACAATGCTGAGATGCTAAGCTAGAAAATAAAAGAATGAAAGTACTTTTCAATGGAAGGAGGAGAGAAAAATGTTGCGTAGAAGGAGGAGAGAAATGTTCTGTAGAAGGAGGAGAGAGAAATGTTGTGTAGAAGGAGAGAGAGATGTTGTATAGAAGGAGGAGAGAGAAATGTTGTGTAGAAGGAGGAGAGAGAGATGTTGTGTAGAAGGAGGAGAGAGAGATGTTCTGTAGAAGGAGGAGAGAGAGATGTTGTGTAGGAGGAGAGAGAGATGTTGTGTAGAAGGAGGAGAGAGAAATGTTGTGTAGAAGGAGGACGAGAAAGATGTTGTGTAGAAGGAGGAGAGAGAGATGTTGTGTAGAAGGAGGAGAGAGAGATGTTGTGTAGAAGGAGGAGAGAGAGATGTTGTGTAGAAGGAGGAGAGAGAGATGTTGTGTAGAAGGAGGAGAGAAAGATGTTGTGTAGAAGGAGGAGAGAGATGTTGTGTAGAAGAGGAGAGAGAGAGTAGAAGAGAGAGATGTTGTGTAGAAGGAGGAGAGAAAGATGTTGTGTAGAAGGAGGAGAGAGATGTTGTGTAGAAGGAGGAGAGAGAAATGTTGTGTAGAAGGAGGAGAGAGAGATGTTGTGTAGAAGGAGGAGAGAGAGATGTTGTGTAGAAGGAGGAGAGAGAGATGTTGTGTAGAAGGAGGAGAGAAAGATGTTGTGAAGGAGGAGAGAGAAATGTTGAGGCAGAAGGAGGAGAGAAAGATGTTGTGTAGAAGGAGGAGAGAGATGTTGTGTAGAGGAGGAGGAGAGATGTTGTGTAGAAGGAGGAGAGAGATGTTGTGTAGAAGGAGGAGAGAGAGATGTTGTGTAGAAGGAGGAGAGAGAGATGTTGTGTAGAAGGAGGAGAGAGAGATGTTCTGTAGAAGGAGGAGAGAGAGATGTTGTGTAGAAGGAGGGGAGAGAGTTGTGTGAGAGAAGGAGGAGAGAGAGATTGTTAGAAGGAGGAGAGAGAGATGTTGTGTAGAAGGAGGAGAGAAAGATGTTGTGTAGAAGGAGGAGAGATGTTGTGTAGAAGGAGGAGAGAGAGATGTTGTGTAGAAGGAGGGGAGAGAGATGTTGTGTAGAAGGAGGAGAGAAAGATGTTGTGTAGAAGGAGGACAAGAAAGACTTGACGCTGCTTCTGTCATTAACACACACAGTTAAACTTCAACGACTTGAAGTTACTCCAGCGTCACGTGTTTCCTGTCGAGTTAACTTTTACACCTTCTCTCCTCTTCTCCTCCTTCCTTCCCTCCTCTCGTCTCCTCCTCTATTCCCTCCTCTCCTCCTCTCTCTTACCTCTTCTCCTCCTTCCTCCCCTCCTCTTGTCTCCTCTCTTCCTCTATTCCCTCCTCTCCTCCTCTCTCTTACCTCTTCTACTCCTCCCTTCCCTCCTGTTTCTCCTCCTTCCTTCCCTCCGCCTCTCGTCTCCTCTCCTCCTCTTACTTACTTCCTCTCTCTCCTCCTCTCCTCTCCTCTCCTCCTCTTACTTACTTCCTCTCTCTCCTCCTCTCCTCCTCTCCTCATCTCCTCCTCTCCTCCTCTTACTTACTTCCTCTCTCTCCTCCTCTCCTCCTCTCCTCCTCTCCTCCTCTCCTCCTCTCCTCCTCTCCTCCTCTCCTCCTCTCCTCCTCTCCTCTCTCCTCCTCTCCTCCTCTCCTCCTCTCCTCCTCTCCTCCTCTCCTCCTCTCCTCCTCTCCTAGGCAGACTGAGACACACTCGTCGCTCTAAAGCCATTATCTGCACTGGTGGGAGTGTGTGATTAATCCAATCAAAAGTGTGTGTGGTGTGAGTCTGTGGGTGGTTGTGTGCGTCTGTAGCTTCAACAATCATTTCTCAAACTCCAGCTCAGGTTTGAATAGAGTCGACTCACAAGGAAGTGAAATGTTTTACTGTCTGTAACCTTGATCTTTATGGTTTATATTCTATCAATGTGTTTAAGTAAAATAATTTACTGGACAATACTACACATATATACTTGCTACTACACTATCACAACACCAGAGTCAAGTACTGGACAATACTACACATATATACTTGTTACTACACTATCACAACACCAGAGTCAAGTACTGGACAATACTACACATATATACTTGTTACTACACGATCACAACACCAGAGTGAAGTACTGGACAATACTACACATATAAACTTGTTACTACACTATCAAAACACCAGAGTCAAGTACTGGACAATACTACACATATATACTTGTTACTACACTATCACAACACCAGAGTCAAGTACAGGACAATACTACACATATATACTTGTTACTACACTATCACAACACCAGAGTCAAGTACTGGACAATACTACACATATATACTTGTTACTACACTATCACAACACCAGAGTCAAGTACTGGACAATACTACACATATATACTTGTTACTACACTATCACAACACCAGAGTCAAGTACTGGACAATACTACACATATATACTTGTTACTACACTATCACAACACCAGAGTCAAGTACTGGACAATACTACACATATATACTTGTTACTACACTATCACAACACCAGAGTCAAGTACAGGACAATACTACACATATATACTTGTTACTACACTATCACAACACCAGAGTCAAGTACTGGACAATACTACACATATATACTTGTTACTACACTATCACAACACCAGAGTCAAGTACTGGACAATACTACACATATATACTTGTTACTACACTATCACAACACCAGAGTCAAGTACTGGACAATACTACACATATATACTAGTTACTACACTATCACAAAACCAGATCAAGTACTGGACAATACTACACATATATACTTGTGACTACACTATCACAACACCAGAGTCAAGTACTGGACAATACTACACATATATACTAGTTACTACACTATCACAAAACCAGAGTCAAGTACTGGACAATACTACACATATATACTTGTTACTACACTATCACAACACCAGAGTCAAGTACTGGACAATACTACACATATATACTTGTTGCTACTGTAATAGAATATATCGATTTTTAAGCCATTCAAAATCTAAAAATATTAAAATATTAGGGGCGTGGTTTGATTTGACTGACATTAGCTCTCGTACTATGTTAGTATAACATCAGAATATTTGAAATGTTTGAATTTAACATGTTTATTTGAATATTTTCAAAATAAATTAAAACGTTTTACACTTTCAGTTTGATTTCCCAATTCCAATCATTCCATAAATACATTTTCTAAATTAAATATTGTTTTATTTACATCCTTTTAAATTCAGTGAATAAATGTTGGGTTAATATTGTCTCCATGAATGATTTTCCTTTTAATACTAAATCCAATTATTCCAAAAATAAAAATTCTGAATAATTTTTTTTATTACATTTTAGCGATTTGACTTCAATATAAAAGACTTGGTATAATAGTTAGAACATTTTTATATATTTTTAATTCAATCATAATATTTTTTAAAAATTTTATTTAATATTTAAGTTAATCATAAAAATGATTATTAAATGCTTTTAGTGAAGATGTAAAAGTCATTTGATGGAAACTTAAAGCTACGATTTCTCCTCAACATGGAAGACGTTCCCGGTGCTGGTCCAGGGATGTGGAGCCGCAGGAAAGCAGGCGAGTGTGTTTGTTCCCTGAGGGAGGTTCTGTCTTGGCTGCATGTTCAGAGCCGGTACAACACGATGGTGCGTTCAAGTGTCACCGCCGCGGTGCGTTCAGGCCCGACACACACGGCTCCCCTCGGGGCAGATGCTAGAACTTCAGTCCTCGGTCCAGAGCGCGAGGAGACGCTCGAGGGGAGAGAAGAAGGCGTGACTGAAGGAAGGGTGGAGGAGGTTTTCCTCCGAGACAAAAGATGGACGGTGAGTTCAAGGACACGACGGAGCGACGAACCCTGAAGCTGCTGGTGACCCTTGAACCTCTTCAGAAGATCCATCCACAACATCCAGCGTCTCTTCTGGGTTAAAGCACCACTACGTAACATTCACACACTCCTGGTGAGGAGCTTCACTACACAACAGCGAAGACGGAAGTTGCATTCATTTCCATCGCGGCTGGAGGAGTGAGAGAAAATGATCTTTTTATCCTTTAACGTTGATTCAACTAAGTTTGACCTTGAGTTGATTTAACTTCATTACATTTATTATTATTTAATGTTGCATAACTTCAGTGGCTCAAAGTTGCTCTTGATCAGAATCATTTGTTTACGTCCAGATTGATTTCCAGGGAAGTTTTCACTCCTTCGATCTCAGTCGATTCCTCTTTTTTCATCCTTTCTTCCCTGCAGTTACCGTTTAACTTTTTAACTTATCTTTATTTGTCTCCACCTGGAAATGAAAGGCCTCATGCTAACTCCTCGAGCTAATGATGATGATGATGATGATGATGATGATGATGATGATGATGATGATGATGATGATGATGATGATGATGATGATGATGATGATGATGATGAAGATGATGATGATGATGATGATGATGAAGATGATGATGATGAAGATGATGATGATGATGATGATGATGAAGATGATGATGATGATGATGATGATGATGATGATGATGATGATGATGATGAAGATGAAGATGATGATGAAGATGATGAAGATGATGATGATGATGATGATGATGAAGATGATGATGATGATGAAGATGATGATGATGATGATGATGATGATGATGATGATGATGAAGATGATGATGATGATGATGAAGATGATGATGATGATGATGATGAAGATGATGATGAAGATGATGATGAAGATGATGATGATGATGATGATGAAGATGATGATGATGATGATGAAGATGATGATGATGATGATGATGAAGATGATGATGATGATGATGATGATGATGAAGATGATGAAGATGATGATGATGAAGGTGATGATGATGATGATGATGAAGATGATGATGAAGGTGATGATGAAGGTGATGATGAAGGTGATGAAGATGAAGATGATGATGAAGATGAAGATGAAGATGAAGATGAAGATGAAGATGATGAAGATGAACATCAGGTGAAGCTATCATTGGCGTCACAGGAGGATGAAGCAACACAGCAACCTTAAAACAATAATATCAAGTCGGAGAAGAAGATCGTTGCCATGGTTACCTGTTGTAGATGTCGTCGTCCTCGCCCCCCCAGCCCCAGTACTCGTTCGGGAAGCCGTTGATCTTCAGGAACTGTTTTTTACTGAGACCCGAGACTCCCCCGAAGTATCCGGCGTACGGTAGCCTGGAGGAGGAAATAAATAATGATACCATGTGCTATACCTCATGCTAACTCCTCATGCTAACTCCTCATGCTAACTCCTCTTGCTAACTCCTCATGCTAACTCCTTATGCTAACTCCTTATGCTAACTCCTCATGCTAACTCCTTATGCTAACTCCTCATGCTAACTCCTGAGGCCAAAACCTCGTGCTAACTTCTAATGCTAACTCCTTGTGCTAACTCCTCATGCTAACTCCTCGTGCTAATTAATCATTCTAACTCCTAATGTTAACTCCTCATGCTAACTCCTTACTTTAACTCCTCATGCTAACTCCTAATGTTAACTCCTCATGCTAACTCCTTACTTTAACTCCTCATGCTAACTCATTATGCTAACTTCTCATGCTAACTCCTCATTCTAGCTCCTTATGCTAACTCCTCATGCTTGCTACTCATGCTAACTTCTCATGCTAATACCTCGTGCTAACTCCTCATGCTAACTCCTGAGGCCAATGCCTCATGCTAACTTCTAATGCTAACTCCTCGTGCTAAATCCTCATGCTAACTCCTTGTGCTAATTAATCATTCTAACTCCTCATGTAAACGCCTCATGCTAACTCCTTACCTTAACTCCTCATGCTAACTCCTCGTGCTAACTCCTCATGCTAACGCCTCATGCTAACTCCTCAATACTTCTCATGCTAACTCCTTATGCTTACTCCTCATGCTAACTCCTTATGCTAACTTCTCATGCTAAGATCTCGTGCTAACTATATAAAACAGATCATTCTAAAGAACTATTGTTATTTATTTTATAAACATTTTCAACACGTTATATTACAAGTTAAACTATTATCTGAAGAAGTGAATGAAGCTTTGAGAGGAAACGAGTGAAACAGTCTTGTTAGCGTCAGAAGTATCGTCTCGTGATGAATGTTCTGCAGCGAGAGCAGTCGTCTGGTCTCTCTGTGAAGCCGCTGAACAGTTATTTGCATCTGCGTGTGAAGCTGCTGCTAAACGACCGTTATCTCTTCTTGATGAAGACGCTCCAGAGGATAATCCAGCATAAATAATCCACTCAACGTAAGGATGTCACAGTGAAGGATAAACACACGAGGACACTTTAGATACATTATTATCATCAGATAAAAGCTCTTTTTTAGAGTAAACATGTGCTGCAAACTTGTGTGTGTGACATTTATTTGATTATAGTTGAAAATTGTTTGATTATAGTTGAAAATTGTTTGATTATAGTTGAAAATTGTTTGATTATAGTTGAAAATTGTTTGATTTTAGTTAAAATTGTTTGATTATAGTTGAAAACTGTTTGATTATAGTTGACAATTGTTTGATTATAGTTGAAAATTGTTTGATTATAGTTGAAAATTGTTTGATTTTAGTTAAAATTGTTTGATTATAGTTGAAAATTGTTTGATTATAGTTGAAAATTGTTTGATTATAGTTGAAAATTGTTTGATTTTAGTTGAAAATTGTTTGATTATAGTTGAAAATTGTTTGATTATAGTTGAAAATTGTTTGATTATAGTTGAAAATTGTTTGATTATAGTTGAAAATTGTTTGATTATAGTTGAAAATTGTTTGATTATAGTTGAAAATTGTTTGATTATAGTTGAAAATTGTTTGATTTTAGTTGAAAATTGTTTGATTATAGTTGAAAATTGTTTGATTATAGTTGAAAATTGTTTGATTATAGTTGAAAATTGTTTGATTATAGTTGAAAATTGTTTGATTATAGTTGAAAATTGTTTGATTATAGTTGAAAATTGTTTGATTATAGTTGAAAATTGTTTGATTATAGTTGAAAATTGTTTGATTATAGTTGAAAATTGTTTGATTATAGTTGAAAATTGTTTGATTATAGTTGAAAATTGTTTGATTATAGTTAAAAATTGTTGGATTATAGTTGAAAATTGTTTGATTATAGTTGAAAATTGTTTGATTATAGTTGAAAATTGTTTGATTATAGTTGAAAATTGTTTGATTATAGTTGAAAATTGTTTGATTTTAGTTGAAAATTGTTTGATTATAGTTGAAAATTGTTTGATTATAGTTGAAAATTGTTTGATTATAGTTGAAAATTGTTTGATTATAGTTGAAAATTGTTTGATTTTAGTTAAAATTGTTTGATTATAGTTGAAAATTGTTTGATTATAGTTGACAATTGTTTGATTATAGTTGAAAATTGTTTGATTATAGTTGAAAATTGTTTGATTATAGTTGAAAATTGTTTGATTATAGTTGAAAATTGTTTGATTATAGTTGAAAATTGTTTGATTAATTGAAAATTTATTTAGTTGAAAATTGTTTGATTATAGTTGAAAATTGTTTGATTATAGTTGAAAATTGTTTGATTTTAGTTGAAAATTGTTTGATTATAGTTGAAAATTGTTTGATTATAGTTGAAAATTGTTTGATTATAGTTGAAAATTGTTTGATTATAGTTGAAAATTGTTTGATTATAGTTGAACAATTGTTTGATTATAGTTGAAAATTGTTTGATTATAGTTGAAAATTGTTTGATTTTAGTTGAAAATTGTTTGATTATAGTTGAAAATTGTTTGATTATAGTTGAAAATTGTTTGATTATAGTTGAAAATTGTTTGATTATAGTTAAAAATTGTTTGATTATAGTTGAAAATTGTTTGATTATAGTTGAAAATTGTTTGATTATAGTTGAAAATTGTTTGATTATAGTTGAAAATTGTTTGATTATAGTTGAAAATTGTTTGATTATAGTTGAAAATTGTTTGATTTTAGTTGAAAATTGTTTGATTATAGTTGAAAATTGTTTGATTTCAGTTGAAAATTGTTTGATTATAGTTGAAAATTGTTTGATTATAGTTGAAAATTGTTTGATTATAGTTGAAAATTGTTTGATTTTAGTTAAAAATTGTTTGATTATAGTTGAAAATTGTTTGATTATAGTTGACAATTGTTTGATTATAGTTGAAAATTGTTTGATTTTAGTTAAAAATTGTTTGATTATAGTTGAAAATTGTTTGATTATAGTTGAAAATTGTTTGATTATAGTTGAAAATTGTTTGATTTTAGTTAAAAATTGTTTGATTTCAGTTGAAAATTGTTTGATTATAGTTGAAAATTGTTTGATTATAGTTGAAAATTGTTTGATTATAGTTGAAAATTGTTTGATTATAGTTGAAAATTGTTTGATTATAGTTGAAAATTGTTTGATTTCAGTTGAAAATTGTTTGATTATAGTTGAAAATTGTTTGATTATAGTTGAAAATTGTTTGATTATAGTTGAAAATTGTTTGATTATAGTTGAAAATTGTTTGATTATAGTTGAAAATCGCATCAATTAGTATCTGTGTTGAAGTTACAGTTGTGCTCCTGAACTCCTGATTGTGTGGATCTTCTCACCTGAAGCCGAACTTGTCCATGGCGATGGCGAAGTGTCGCGGCTGGTCGTAGCAGTGGTAGAGGTTCCGGTCGTCCATGGGGATCAAGTCCACGTCGCTGAAGATGAAGCAGTCGTAGTCTGCGTCCTTCATGGTCTCCTTGTAGCCCACGTTCAGCAGCTTGGCTCGATTGAAAGTGTCCTCGCCGAGCTGCACACACAACGACAACAGGTCCATCACTGCAGGAGGTCATCACGTCTGAAGATCCACTGCTGGACTCGACAACCACCTGATGATCCTCAGCTTCACCAGAACCATCAGTCTGACATTAAATCACCTGTCGACGCCGAGTCACTCGCGGAGAAACATGTTCTCCAGAATAAAAGATGGATGACCTGCATCAGACTCTTGGACGAACAGTATTTGTGAAGCAGGAGATGAAGAGATGTTTGGTTTTGTTCCATAAATGACTCGAGTCTTGTGACGGACTTTGATCTTTGGTCGCTCGCCATCAACGTCCTCGCCATCGTTTCCTGTCAGCGTTCCTGACACACAAGTCTTTGTTCCTCCAACAGTCATTCACAGCGAGATCACTGGTGATCAACTGAAAGAGAAGTTCCTTCCACCGTTCCTGAAGAGAACCTTCTCCACTTCCGTGGGTGGCTGATGAAGATGAGTCATGTGATCAATATTTGCATCATGTGACCTCAAGAGGATGAAGTGAAAGTATTAACGTTTTACCGTAACGTTTAACGCGGGAAAACCTTCGTCCCCACACAGACTCACACACACACACACACACACACACACACACACACACACACACACACACACACACACACACACACACACACACACACACACACACACACACACACACACAGACTCTCACACACACACACACACACACAGACTCACACACACACACACAGACTCTCACACACACACACACACACAGACACACACACACACACACACAGACTCACACACACACACACACAGACTCACACACACACACACACACACACACACAGACTCACACACACACACACACACACACAGACTCACACACACACACAAACAAACAAACACACACACACACACACACACACACACACACACACACACACACACACAGACACACAGACTCACACACACAACACACACACACACACACACACACACACACACACACACACACACACACACACACACACACACACGCACACACACACACACACACACACACACACCCACACACACACACAGACACACACAACATAACATGCATACTGAATTGCTGGATTAGAGTCAAAACACCCTTAGAATAACCATGTCCGTCTGCAGCCACAAGTGACAAAGAAACAGGAACAAACGGGCGACACCACAGGGGGAAACAGAAAACAGAAAACAGGAACCCAACCACGAGTGTGACCTCCGCCCGGGAACATTTGAATTATTAGATCAACAGGAGACAACAGACTCTCCCAGTGGGACACCCGGGAATCAGAAAACTTGGCCGAAGATCAGACCCCCCCGGGCGAGGAATCGGGTTTAAATTGCGGAACCTTCTACAGCTCGTGGCCGTTCTGTCCTGGACTGACAATTTGTTGAGTCGCAGGAAGAAGAGTGCCGCTCCATCGTTAAGGAAGCTTGTATTTCTTTTGCTTGGAAGTGGTGAATAAACGACCCGAACATACTCTGGATTGTTCCTTTTTCTCCACAAACGGAAGGATCAGACCCGGACGGAAGTGACCGGCGTCTGTGTGCAGACGTCGTGTTCGACTCTTTTAAAAAGGCAGAATAATATCTGACGTACACTTGAGTCATCGACTTCATCTCTACAGCAAGAAAACCCAAGTCTTTTATCGGAGGTCAAAGGTTGAACTTTATTGACACTGAAGCGGAAACAAGAGTCGCAATGATTACAAACAAACAGTCGAAGAAATATTCTTCCAAACACTCGTGGATCATGTTGACGCTCAGAGAGTCTCTGGCTGAACATCTGCACTTCCTCCACAGGTGCTGGGAGCTGCTCTCTGCTCCTCTGGACCACAACAACAACAACAACAACAACAACAACACACGTCATGAAGATCACGACACTGAGCAGCACAGACCTCACTAGATGGTGATCAACCTCTGGCTCTCCGAACATTACAAGGGTCTTAGATGTGAACACACAACGATAGTCTTTCAGAACCACACACCAGAACTCTCCGCTGTCTTCCAGAGAGATGTTAGTGATCACCAGGCTCGTGTCGAAGTCAAACATTCTGTCATCTTGTCCTTGATTGAATACTTCTGATGTTCTTCCTTCAGTTCTCTTTGTCTTCATGAACCAGAGAATCAAATCAGGCTGTTTCCAGTCACATCGTAGAGTCGCGTTCTCTCCTCCAGTGAAGAACACATCAGCAGGCGGGTCAGACTCAGGACACACATACAGGTAGTATTTATCATACTGACCACTGCGATCACAGATGTATTCACCTGTGTGGTTCAAGGTCAGTGATGGAAACATCAGAGTGTAGTTGTTACTCTCTTCATATTTCATCACTGAATTAAAGATCCTCCACACATGTGGTTTGTTTCCACTGACGTCAGAGCAGTTCAGCTCCAGACTCTCTCCCACCGACCTGTGAATGTAATTATGTTGTATAAAAACTTTAAACTCCTTCAGTCCTTCACAGCTCTGATGGTTCTTCTCCAGACAGTAATAATAGAATGAACCAGAACTTACGGCAAATGTTACCAGAAGAGATGTTTTTTTGTTCTTCACTTGCTGTAGTTTCACTTCGATGGTGAGCTCCACAGCTTCACTTCGATGGTGAGCTCCACAGCTTCAGTTCAATGGTGACCTCCACAGCTTCAGTTCGATGGTGAGCTCCACAGCTTCAGTTCGATGGTGAGCTCCACAGCTTCAGTTCGATGGTGAGCTCCACAGCTTCACTCCAATGGTGAGCTCCACAGCTTCAGTTCGATGGTGAGCTCCACAGCTTCAGTCGGAGGGGGAGCTCCACAGCTTCAGTTCGATGGTGAGCTCCACAGCTTCAGTTCGATGGTGAGCTCCACAGCTTCAGTTCGATGGTGAGCTCCACAGCTTCAGTTCGATGGTGAGCTCCACAACTTCAGTTCGATGGTGAGCTCCACAACTTCAGTTCGATGGTGAGCTCCACAGCTTCAGTTCGATGGTGAGCTCCACAGCTTCACTTCGATGGTGAGCTCCACAGCTTCAGTTCAATGGTGAGCTCCACAGCTTCAGTTTGATGGTGAGCTCCACAGCTTCACTTCGATGGTGAGCTCCACAGCTTCAGTTCGATGGTGAGCTCCACAGCTTCAGTTTGATGGTGAGCTCCACAGCTTAACTTCAATGGTGACCTCCACAGCTTCACTTCGATGGTGAGCTCCACAGCTTCACTTCGATGATGAGCTCCACAGCTTCAGTTCGATGGTGAGCTCCACAGCTTCACTTCGATGGTGACCTCCACAGCTTCAGTTCGATGGTGAGCTCCACAGCTTCAGTTCGATGGTGAGCTCCACAGCTTCACTTCGATGATGAGCTCCACAGCTTCAGTTCGATGGTGAGCTCCACAGCTTCAGTTCGATGGTGAGCTCCACAGCTTCACTTCGATGGTGAGCTCCACAGCTTCACTCCAATGGTGAGCTCCACAGCTTCACTTCGATGGTGAGCTCCACAGCTTCACTTCGATGGTGAGCTCCACAGCTTCACTTCGATGGTGAGCTCCACAGCTTCACTTCGATGGTGAGCTCCACAGCTTCACTCCGATGGTGAGCTCCACAGCTTCACTCCAATGGTGAGCTCCTCTTCTTCGCTTCTTCATCACTTCATCCAACTCTTCATCTCCTCATCATCTTCTTCATCACTTCATCCAACTCTTCATCTCCTCATCATCTTCTTCATCACTTCATCCAACTCTTATCTCCTCATCATCTTCTTCATCACTTCATCCAACTCTTTATCTCCTCATCATCTTCTTCATCACTTCATCCAACTCTTCATCTCCTCATCATCTTCTTCATCACTTCATCCAACTCTTCATCTCCTCATCATCTTCTTCATCACTTCATCCGACTCTTCATCTCCTCATCATCTTCTTCATCACTTCATCCAACTCTTCATCTCCTCATCATCTTCTTCATCACTTCATCCAACTCTTTATCTCCTCATCATCTTCTTCATCACTTCATCCAACTCTTCATCTCCTCATCATCTTCTTCATCACTTTCATCCAACTCTTCATCTCCTCATCATCTTCTTCATCACTTCATCCAACTCTTCGTCTCCTCATCATCTTCTTCATCACTTCATCCGACTCTTCGTCTTCTCAGCAACTTCTTCATCACTTCTTCTTCGTCCAACTCTTCATCTCATCTTCTTCATCACTTCATCCAACTCTTCATCTCCTCATCATCTTCTTCATCACTTCATCCAACTCTTCGTCTCCTCATCATCTTCTTCATCACTTCATCCAACTCTCTTCATCTCCTCATCATCTTCTTCATCACTTCATCCAACTCTTATCATCCAACTCTTTATCTCCTCATCATCTTCTTCATCACTTCATCCAACTCTTTATCTCCTCATCATCTTCTTCATCACTTCATCCAACTCTTTATCTCCTCATCATCTTCTTCATCACTTCATCCAACTCTTCATCTCCTCATCATCTTCTTCATCACTTCATCCAACTCTTCATCTCCTCATCATCTTCTTCATCACTTCATCCAACTCTTCATCTCCTCATCATCTTCTTCATCACTTCATCCAACTCTTCGTCTCCTCATCATCTTCTTCATCACTTCATCCAACTCTTCGTCTTCTCAGCAACTTCTTCATCACTTCATCCAACTCTTCGTCTCCTCAGAATCTTCTTCATCACTTCATCCAACTCTTCGTCTCCTCATCATCTTCTTCATCACTTCTAAACTCTTCATCTCCTCGGCATCTTCTTCATCACTTCATCCAACTCTTCATCTCCTCATCATCTTCTTCATCACTTCATCCAACTCTTCATCTCCTCATCATCTTCTTCATCACTTCATCCAACTCTTCGTCTCCTCATCATCTTCTTCATCACTTCATCCAACTCTTCATCTCCTCATCATCTTCTTCATCCCTTCATCATCTCATCTTCTTCATCCTCATCTTCTTCATCACTTCATCCAACTCTTCGTCTCCTCATCATCTTCTTCATCACTTCATCCAACTCTTCGTCTCCTCATCATCTTCTTCATCACTTCATCCAACTCTTCGTCTCCTCATCATCTTCTTCATCACTTCATCCAACTCTTCATCTCCTCATCATCTTCTTCATCACTTCATCCAACTCTTCGTCTCCTCATCATCTTCTTCATCACTTCATCCAACTCTTCGTCTCTCAGTCTCCTCATCATCTTCTCTTCATCTACTTCATCCAACCTCTTCGTTCTCCTCATCATCTTCTTCATCACTTCATCCAACTCTTCGTCTCCTCATCATCTTCTTCATCACTTCATCCAACTCTTCGTCTCCTCATCATCTTCTTCATCCCTTCATCCAACTCTTCGTCTCCTCATCATCTTCTTCATCACTTCATCCAACTCTTCGTCTCCTCATCATCTTCTTCATCCCTTCATCCAACTCTTCGTCTCCTCATCATCTTCGTCATCGGTTCAATATTTGCATCATGTGACCTCAAGAGGATGAAGTGAAGGATTAACTCCATGAAAATTGTTTGATTCAATTTGAAAAGATGAAAAAACAAACATGGACTCAGATGCATGTGGACCCTGGTCTGGTCTCCTGGATCTCGGACTATCTCACTGAGGACATCACGTCTGACACTGTGGTGTGCAGAACAGGAGCACCTCAGGGGACAGTAGTGGCCCCTCACCTCTTCACCATCTTCACTTCTGCTACAACACCGACTTACAGTAGAAAAATTTTTTTTTTTTTTAATTTTTTTTTTTTTTTTTTTAACATTGTCCGACTTACAGTAGAAAATTGTTTGATTTTAGTTGAAAATTGTTTGATTTTAGTTGAAAATTGTTTGATTATAGTTGAAAATTGTTTGATTATAGTTGAAAATTGTTTGATTATAATTGAAAATTGTTTGATTTTAGTTGAATTGTTTGATTATAGTTGAAAATAGTTTGATTTTAGTTGAATTGTTTGATTGCAGAAGTATTCATTGAAGTAAGAAGAGGATGTGACAGTGATCTTCCTCTAACAGCCCCGACAGAAAAGTTTTTGACCACGATTTGTTCACTAACGATTTCGTCACAAACTTCATGAGTGAGTTTGTGACGAAAACCTTCCCAAAGTAAAATGAAGAGAAAAACTTTTTGAAAAAGGTGTCTTTGATCCTGCAGAGGATGTTGTGTCGAGCTCAGAGATTTGTCATTTCTCTCCGACTTTCAAGGACATTTCTGCTCCATTAATTTTTGATCAGGCTCTACATAATGCAGGGAGCAAGTGCACAAGGACACACAAATACACACAAACAAATACACACACTGAGACATACACACAAACAAATACACACACAAATACACACACTGAGACACACATACAAACACACACACACTGAGACACACACACAAATACACACTGAGACACACACACCCCAACACACACACACTGACACACACACACACACAAACAAACACACACACACACACACACAGAGACACACACACACTGAGACATACACACACACACACAAAGAGATATACACACACACGCGCACACAATGACAAACATACACACAGACAAACACACACACAGACAAACACACACACACACACACAAACACACACACACAGACACACACACAGACAAACACACACACACACACACACACAGACAAACACACAAAAACACACACACAGAGACATACACAGACAAACACACACACTGACACACACAGACAAACACACCAAAACACACACACAGAGACATACACAGACAAACACACACACTGACACACACAGACAAACACACCAAAACACACACACAGAGACAAACACACACACACGTCTCTAAGAAGAACAAGTCGATTCATTATTTCTAAGCCCTCAGAGTCAAACAAGATGCTGTTTATCCCAGTTACTCGGGGCAAGAGGCAGGGGAAACCCTGGAAAGGTCACCATTGTTGTTTCCTTCCTAAGAAGAATAAATATTTTTATCTCTTCATCACTATTGAAGTACATCAGTGTCATCAGAATATTCTTCATCATTTTCAAACGTTATAAAGGTTGAAATAATTTGAACCTTTATAACATTTAACGCTAAAAAGCGGGAAAACATTCGTCCCCACACACACACACACACACACACACACACACACACACACACACACACACACACACACACACACACACACACACACACACACACACACACACACACACACACACACACACACACACACACACACTCACACACACTCAGAAAACTTGACAAGAACACACACACACGAAGATCAGACACCCTCACACACTCAGAAAACTTGAAAGAACAATTTGGCCGAAGATCAGACCCCCCCGGGCGAGGAATCGGGTTTAAATTGCGGAACCTTCTACAGCTCGTGGCCGTTCTGTCCTGGACTGACAATCTGTTGAGTCGCAGGAAGAAGAGTGCCGCTCCATCGTTAAGGAAGCTTGTATTTCTTTTGCTTGGAAGTGGTGAATAAACGACCCGAACATACTCTGGATTGTTCCTTTTTCTCCACAAACGGAAGGATCAGACCCGGACGGAAGTGACCGGCGTCTGTGCCGGACGTCGTGTTCGACTCTTTTAAAAAGGCAGAATAATATCTGACGTACACTTGAGTCATCGACTTCATCTCTACAGCAAGAAAACCCGAGTCTTTTATCGGAGGTCAAAGGTTGAACTTTATTGACACTGAAGCGGAAACAAGAGTCGAAATGATTACAAACAAACAGTCGAAGAAAGATTCATCCAAACACTCGTGGATCATGTTGACGCTCAGAGAGTCTCTGGCTGAACATCTGCACTTCCTCCACAGGTGCTGGGAGCTTCTCTCTGCTCCTCTGGACCACAACAACAACAACAACAACAACACACGTCATGAAGATCACGACACTGAGCAGCACAGACCTCACTAGATGGTGATCAACCTCTGGCTCTCCGAACATTACAAGGGTCTTAGATGTGAACACACAACGATAGTCTTTCAGAACCACACACCAGAACTCTCCGCTGTCTTCCAGAGAGATGTTAGTGATCACCAGGCTCGTGTCGAAGTCAAACATTCTGTCATCTTGTCCTTGATTGAATACTTCTGATGTTCTTCCTTCAGTTCTCTTTGTCTTCATGAACCAGAGAATCAAATCAGGCTGTTTCCAGTCACATCGTAGAGTCGCGTTCTCTCCTCCAGTGAAGAACACATCAGCAGGCGGGTCAGACTCAGGACACACATACAGGTAGTATTTATCATACTGACCACTGCGATCACAGATGTATTCACCTGTGTGGTTCAAGGTCAGTGATGGAAACATCAGAGTGTAGTTGTTACTCTCTTCATATTTCATCACTGAATTAAAGATCCTCCACACATGTGGTTTGTTTCTACTGACGTCAGAGCAGTTCAGCTCCAGACTCTCTCCCACCGACCTGTGAATGTAATTATGTTGTATAGAAACTTTAAACTCCTTCAGTCCTTCACAGCTCTGATGGTTCTTCTCCAGACAGTAATAATAGAATGAACCAGAACTTACGGCAAACGTTACCAGAAGAGATGTTTTTTTGTTCTTCACTTGCTGTAGTTTGTACTTTGAAGATGTTTCATCATCGATTAAAGTAAATTCATAAATTCCTGTTCTGAGGTTAGATTGACGTAAAGCCCACTGGACACTCTGGTTTGGTCCCACACCGTCACAGTTCAGCTCCAGTGTCTGTCCGACATGAGGGTTCAAGGACTGACGTCTCATCTTCCGTGTGTCACAAACCAGGAGAGTGAAGTTCTTCTCGTGCGTCACCTTGTTCTGGGTCCAGCACTGTTCTTGGTACTGACCCGAGTCAGAAACCTTCAGAGGGTTTATTGTATAAGAGGTTTCTCTCTGAAGACTGGAGTCATGAAGCTGTGAAGACTTCCACAGAAGTTTCTTCTCCTCACCGATCCATCTGGAGATCAAGCAGACATCATCAGCTGGTTTGTTCAGGATGAAGTGATGAGGGTCTCCTTCTCTCTGGAGGACCTCAGCGAGGATGTTGTTGGAGAAGAACGTCACCAGCAGCAGGATCAGTGCAGCCATGTCTTCTTCTGTGAGTGAGAGTCAATCTGCTGCTTCATGATGTCAATCTCTTCACCGTCAGCAGCTTCTCGTCTACGATTCCTGGAACTAGACGATAACATCTTGAGGATGTTCTGCATCTACTTCCTGTTTTGCTTTATCGGATGTGAAACCACAACGGAAACTGAGTCACACTATTTTAATGCAATGAAAACATAATTATTGCTTCATTCAATTTACTTTTTCACTTTTATCAGTTAATTTTCTCAAAACCTGGCACTTTTAAAAACATTAACATCACATTAAAATAGTTTTAAGTCATATAATAGCATAAAAGTCCTGTTTTTTTAACTTCTTTTAAAAATGACAAGTCGTCTCCGAAACAAACCAAAGTGAATCAAGACGAGTGAGAGAAAAAGATCAAATGTCAATTTGACAAAAGTGACCTCATTATGAGCTGGAGTTTAGCTTAGCGATCTATTCGCTCCGAGCTAAAGTGGAGTCTCGTGGAAACTACATGAACTTTTCATTAGATTTCAGTTTTCACGCAATTTGCGTCACTTTTGCTTCCTCGTCCACCGTCAACGCTTGATGTCGGCTCCAATGGTGAGCTCCACAGCTTCAGTTCGATGGTGAGCTCCACAGCTTCAGTTCGATGGTGAGCTCCACAGCTTCAGTTCGATGGTGAGCTCCACAGCTTCAGTTCGATGGTGAGCTCCACAGCTTCAGCTCACGATGGTGAGCTCCACAGCTTCAGTTCGATGGTGAGCTCCACAGCTTCAGTTCGATGGTGAGCTCCACAGCTTCACTTCGATGGTGAGCTCCACAGCTTCAGTTCGATGGTGAGCTCCACAGCTTCACTTCGATGGTGAGCTCCACAGCTTCAGTTCGATGGTGAGCTCCACAGCTTCAGTTCGATGGTGAGCTCCACAGCTTCAGTTCGATGGTGAGCTCCACAGCTTCACTTCGATGGTGAGCTCCACAGCTTCAGTTCGATGGTGAGCTCCACAGCTTCAGTTCGATGGTGAGCTCCACAGCTTCAGTTCGATGGTGAGCTCCACAGCTTCACTTCGGTCCCTTTGTGTGGTTTCGCCGCTGCTTTTTTTTGGTTGGGGGCGCCGCTGGTGGTTGGTGGGGGGGGGGCGGGGGTTCTTTTGGGTGTGTTTTTGGGGTTTGTTGTTATGGGGGGTGGGGTTTGTTTTAGGTGATGGTGAGCTCCACAGCTTCAGTTCGATGGTGAGCTCCACAGCTTCAGTTCGATGGTGAGCTCCACAGCTTCACTCCAATGGTGAGCTCCACAGCTTCAGTTCGATGGTGAGCTCCACAGCTTCAGTTCGATGGTGAGCTCCACAGCTTCAGTTCGATGGTGAGCTCCACAGCTTCAGTTCAATGGTGAGCTCCACAGCTTCAGTTCGATGGTGAGCTCCACAGCTTCACTCCAATGGTGAGCTCCACAGCTTCAGTTCGATGGTGAGCTCCACAGCTTCAGTTCGATGGTGAGCTCCACAGCTTCAGTTCGATGGTGAGCTCCACAGCTTCAGTTCAATGGTGAGCTCCACAGCTTCAGTTCGATGGTGAGCTCCACAGCTTCAGTTCAATGGTGAGCTCCACAGCTTCAGTTCGATGGTGAGCTCCACAGCTTCAGTTCGATGGTGAGCTCCACAGCTTCACTCCGATGGTGAGCTCCACAGCTTCAGTTCAATGGTGAGCTCCACAGCTTCAGTTCGATGGTGAGCTCCACAGCTTCACTCCGATGGTGAGCTCCACAGCTTCAGTTCGATGGTGAGCTCCACAGCTTCAGTTCGATGGTGAGCTCCACAGCTTCAGTTCAATGGTGAGCTCCACAGCTTCAGTTCGATGGTGAGCTCCACAGCTTCAGTTCGATGGTGAGCTCCACAGCTTCAGTTCGATGGTGAGCTCCACAGCTTCAGTTCGATGGTGAGCTCCACAGCTTCAGTTCGATGGTGAGCTCCACAGCTTCAGTTCGATGGTGAGCTCCACAGCTTCAGTTCGATGGTGAGCTCCACAGCTTCACTCCGATGGTGAGCTCCACAGCTTCACTCCGATGGTGAGCTCCACAGCTTCACTCCGATGGTGAGCTCCACAGCTTCACTCCGATGGTGAGCTCCACAGCTTCAGTTCGATGGTGAGCTCCACAGCTTCAGTTCGATGGTGAGCTCCACAGCTTCAGTTCGATGGTGAGCTCCACAGCTTCTCATGGTGAGCTTCTTAAATGGTGAGCTCCACAGCTTCAGTTCAATGGTGAGCTCCACAGCTTCAGTTCAATGGTGAGCTCCACAGCTTCAGTTCGATGGTGAGCTCCACAGCTTCAGTTCAATGGTGAGCTCCACAGCTTCAGTTCAATGGTGAGCTCCACAGCTTCAGTTCAATGGTGAGCTCCACAGCTTCAGTTCAATGGTGAGCTCCACAGCTTCAGTTCGATGGTGAGCTCCACAGCTTCAGTTCGATGGTGAGCTCCACAGCTTCAGTTCAATGGTGAGCTCCACAGCTTCAGTTCGATGGTGAGCTCCACAGCTTCACTCCGATGGTGAGCTCCACAGCTTCAGTTCGATGGTGAGCTCCACAGCTTCAGTTCGATGGTGAGCTCCACAGCTTCAGTTCAATGGTGAGCTCCACAGCTTCAGTTCGATGGTGAGCTCCACAGCTTCAGTTCAATGGTGAGCTCCACAGCTTCACTTCGATGGTGAGCTCCACAGCTTCACTTCGATGGTGAGCTCCTCTTCTTCATCACTTCATCCAACTCTTCATCTCCTCATCATCTTCTTCATCACTTCATCCAACTCTTCATCTCCTCATCATCTTCTTCATCACTTCATCCAACTCTTCATCTCCTCATCATCTTCTTCATCACTTCATCCAACTCTTCATCTCCTCATCATCTTCTTCATCACTTCATCCAACTCTTCATCTCCTCAGCATCTTCTTCATCACTTCATCCAACTCTTCATTCTCCTCATCATCTACTTCATCTTCTTCATAACTTCATCCATCTCTTCATCTCCTCATCATCTTCTTCAACTCTTCATCTCCTCATCATCTTCTTCATCTCTTCATCTCCTCATCATCTTCTTCAACTCTTCATCTCCTCATCATCTCCAGTCCAGCATCAGATCAACGACTCATTCAGCTGCTCAGAGTCAGAGACCAATCTATACTCGCTTGTGTTGCTGATCAACGCTTGTTCCCATTCTCAGCGAGTACCTGGACTGTTGCCATGGAGATGGGCGGACGTCCAGTGAATGTCACTGCAAAAGTTATTGTGTGTGTGTGTGTGTGTGTGAGTGTGTGTGTGTGTGTGTGTGTGTGTGTGAGTGTGTGTGTGTGTGTGTGTGTGAGTGGGTGTGTGTGTGTGTGTGTGACAAGAGTTATCAGTCCACAGCAGACAGACAGAGGTGAAGCTGAGCATCACCGGTCAGCAGGGGCAGGAATAGAAAAGTATCCAGACCACCGAAGAAGAGGCTGAGAGCTGCTTATCCCACTGACGGTGACTCGAAATGTGAGCCGGTGATTTCAAAGTCAACTCTGTGAGCAGAGAAAATGTTTTTGTTCACGAGAGAAAATGTTTATGTTCATGAGAGAAAATGTTTTATGTTCACGAGAGAAAATGTTCATGTTACGTTAGAGAAAATTTTTTTTTTCATGAGAAAAATTTACGATAGAAAATGTTTATGTTTACGATAGAAAATGTTCATGTTTACGAGAGAAAATGTTTATGTTCTCGAGAGAAAATGTTTATGTTTACGAGAGAAAATGTTTATGTTTACGAGAGAAAATGTTTATGTTTACGATAGAAAATGTTTATGTTTACGATAGAAAATGTTTATGTTTACGAGAGAAAATGTTTATGTTTACGAGAGAAAATGTTTATGTTTACGAGAGAAAATGTTTATGTTTACGAGAGAAAATGTTTATGTTTACGAAGAGAAAATGTTTATGTTAATGTTTATGGAGAGAAAATGTTTATGTTTACGAGAGAAAATGTTTATGTTCTCGAGAGAAAATGTTTATGTTTACGAGAGAAAATGTTTATGTTTACGAGAGAAAATGTTTATGTTTACGAGAGAAAATGTTTATGTTTCACGAGAGAAAATGTTTATTGTTCACGGAGAAAATGTTTATGTTTACGAGAGAAAATGTTTATGTTTAGGAGAGAAAATGTTTATGTTTACGATAGAAAATGTTTATGTTTACGATAGAAAATGTTTATGTTTACGATAGAAAATGTTTATGTTCTCGAGAGAAAATGTTTATGTTTCACCGATAGAAAATGTTTATGTTATGTTCTAGGACGTAGAAAATGTTTATGTTTACGATAGAAAGTATGTTTATGTTCATTTTACGATTAGAAAATGTTTATGTTTACGAGAGAAAATGTTTATGTTTACGATAGAAAATGTTTATGTTTTAGAGAGAAAATGTTAATGTTTAAAAATGTTTGACATGAGAGAAAATGTTTATGTTTACGAGAGAAAATGTTTATGTTTACGAGAGAAAATGTTTATGTTTACGATAGAAAATGTTTATGTTTACGAGAGAAAATGTTTATGTTTACGATAGAAAATGTTTATGTTTAGGAGAGAAAATGTTTATGTTTACGATAGAAAATGTTTATGTTTACGAGAGAAAATGTTTATGTTTACGAGAGAAAATGTTTATGTTTACGAGAGAAAATGTTTATGTTTACGATAGAAAATGTTTATGTTTACGATAGAAAATGTTTATGTTCTCGAGAGAAAATGTTTATGTTTACGATAGAAAATGTTTATGTTTAGGAGAGAAAATGTTTATGTTTACGATAGAAAATGTTTATGTTTACAAGAGAAAATGTTTATGTTTACGATAGAAAATGTTTATGTTTACGATAGAAAATGTTTATGTTCACGAGAGAAAATGTTTATGTTCTCGAGAGAAAATGTTTATGTTTACGATAGAAAATGTTTATGTTTACGAGAGAAAATGTTTATGTACTTTCGAGAAAATGTTTATGTTCTCGAGAGAAAATGTTTATGTTTACGAGAGAAAATGTTTATGTTTATGTGAGAAAAGGTTTTTTTTTCTGGGGAGAAAATTTTTTTTGTTCCTGGGTAAAAGGGGGGGCCCCCAAAAAAACCACAAAAAAAAAAAAAAAAAAAACAAAAAAAAAAAACAAAAAAAAAAAAAAAAAAAAAAAAAAACAAAAAAAAAAAAAAAAAAAAAAAAAAAAAAAAAAAAAAAAAAAAAAAAAAAAAAAAAAAAAAAAAAAAAAAAAAAAAAAAAACCCCCCCCCCCCCCCCCCCCCCCCAGACATACACAGACACACACACACACACACACACAGTGTCCTACATATCGCTAATTCACATCCTTCAGACTGATACGAGCGTCACGAGGGGAGTGTGTGAGAGACCTGGAGTCGCTCCAGAACAACTCATTTGCTGTAATGACTTTCAGACACAGAGAAGCTCCAGGAAAATGTGAAAAGGCCACGGCGAGGAATTCAATTACCGTCCGGCTGGTGCTGAAGCTGCCGCCATCATGAAGGCATCAGCGAAACACGCCGCGATATCGCCTCAGTCGCAGCAGCGTGTAATCTGCTGTCAGAACCAGACTTTTCCCAGAAGCCTCGGGTTTCAAACACGGGACCAAACAAGAAGCTGAATAGACTTGTTATTAGAGTGTAAAATAATAATAATAATAATAATAATAATAATATAATAATAAATAAATTTCCTTATGTTGAATGAACGGGTAAATATTCATGAGGTTCATTGATTTTTGTGTTGCAATTAAATCTACGGCCTCTAGATGGCAGCAGTCGTTACGTCCTCCACAGCTAAAGGAAGAATGGTGGCTGAGGACGAGAGGATACAGCGAGTCCATCAGCTTTTAAAGTGAACAGAGAGTGACGGACAGAGAGTGACGGACGGAGAGAGTGACGGACGGAGAGTGACAGATGGAGAGAGTGACGGATGGAGAGAGTGACGGATGGAGAGTGACGGACGGAGTGAGAGTGACGGAGTGAGAGTGACGAAATGAGTGAGACGGAGTGAGAGTGGCGAGAGAGTGACGGAGTGAGAGTGACGGAGTGAGAGTGACGGAGTGAGAGTGAGAGAGTGACGGAGTGAGAGTGACGGAGTGAGAGGACGGAGTGAGAGTGACGGAGTGAGAGTGACGGAGTGAGAGTGACGGAGTGAGAGTGACGGAGTGAGAGTGACGGAGTGAGAGTGACGGAGTGAGAGTGACGGAGTGAGAGTGACGGAGTGAGAGTGACGGAGTGAGAGTGACGGAGTGAGAGTGACGGAGTGAGAGTGACGGGAGTGAGAGTGACGGAGTGGGAGTGAGAGTGAGAGTCCCGGAGTGAGAGTGGACGGAGTGAGAGTGACGGAGTGAGAGTGAAGAGTGACCCGGAGTGAGAGTGACGGAGTGAGAGTGACGGAGTGAGAGTGACGGAGTGAGAGTGACGAGAGTGAGAGTGACGGAGTGAGAGAGTGAGTGGGTGAGTGACGGAGTGGAGAGTGACGGAGGAGAGTGACGGAGTGAGAGTGACGGAGTGAGAGACGGAGTGAGATGAGAGTGACGGAGGAGAGTGACGGAGTGGAGAGTGACGGAGTGAGAGTGACGGAAGTGAGAGTGACGGGTGAGAGTGAGAGGAGAGTGAGATAGAGTGACGGAGTGAGAGTGACGGAGTGAGAGTGACAGAGTGAGAGATGACGGAGTGAGAGGAGTGAGAGTGACGGAGTGAGAGTGACGGAGTGAGAGAGAGTGACGGAGAGGAGAGTGACGGAGTGAGAGAGTGACGGAGTGAGAGTGACGAGAGTAAAGAGAGTGACGGAGTGAGAGTGACGGACGGAGAGTGACCTCCGCCCCCCCCTTTCCCCCTCCCCCCCACAAAACACAACAAAAAAAAAAAACAAAAAAAAAAAGGGAACCCGGACGGAGAGTGACCGGAAGTAGAGAAAGGACGGAGTGAGAATGACGGACGGAGAGTGAAGGAGTGAGAGTGACGGACGGAGAGTGACGGAGTGAAAAGTGGAAGAAGAAGAAGAAGAAACTCTTCTTTCATTTCCAAGAGAGACGATCGTCGACCTCGAACTAATCCATGGACTCTTCACTCGACTGCTCTGGTCTGCCAGTGTTTGTGTACGACGAGTCAAGACGACCCGGCGACTACGTTTTCACACGACTCTAAAATAAGTGTCTCAACCCTTATATGTATCCTCTGGTACTCAGTCATCGCCCAGATCTAGCGAAGATTTCATTCTTCCTTCAGCCGCGGAGGACGTAACGACTGATGCCATCTAGAGGCCGGAAGTTTAATTGCAACCCAAAAACAACATTTAAAGATGGCCGTGAATATTTTCATGTTAACTTTAACTTATTTTGTCTCAGGGTCAAAGTGACCCGAAGGCTAAAAAACAAATATAACACAACAACACATCCATATATTTCCCATCAGCATCAGCGATGATGGCCTTCGTCGATCTGCCTCGTCTGTGAGCGACTGCTCGGGTCTGAGTGTGTGTACGTCGAAGTGAAAGAGTCTCCGAAGAGAAATAAAACATTTCTCCATTAAATACATCCAGGAAATGACGACTTCCTGCTGAGATCTTGAGAAACAAGAGAATATTTTTCTTTTGCTGCTTCAGGAAATGGAAGTTAAAATACCTCAAGATGTATTCGCTGCCTCTGACTGATGTTTCTTTATGAACCGTTCGTCTCAATGTACTTCCCAACAATTGAGGAGTAATACTACAGTGAGTAATGAAGTCATAGTACGAGATCCACAGAGTAATACTTCTTGTAGTCGTGGAGTTATAATACATTGACTCACGGAGTCAGAGTAATACTGTAAATGGAGGAGTAGTACTATGGTGACTTGAGGAGCAATACTACGGTGACTTGAGGAGTAATACTACAGTGACTTGAGGAGTAATACTACAGTGACATGAGGAGTAATACTACAGTGACTTGAGGAGTAATACTACAGTGACTGGAGGAGTAAATACATTGACTCAAGTAAGTAATACTACCGTACTTGAGGAGTAATACTACATTGACTCGAGGAGTAATACTACAGTGACATGAGGAGTAATACTACATTGACTCGAGGAGTAATACTACATTGACTCGAGGAGTAATACTACATTGACTCGAGGAGTAATACTACAGTGACATGAGGAGTAATACTACATTGACTCGAGGAGTAATACTACATAGACTTAAGGAGTAATACTACAGTGACTCGAGGAGTAATACTACAGTGACATGAGGAGTAATACTACAGTGACATGAGGAGTAATACTACAGTGACATGAGGAGTAATACTACAGTGACATGAGGAGTAATACTACAGTGACATGAGGAGTAATACTACAGTGACATGAGGAGTAATACTACAGTGACATGAGGAGTAATACTACAGTGACATGAGGAGTAATACTACAGTGACATGAGGAGTAATACTACAGTGACATGAGGAGTAATACTACAGTGACATAAGGAGTAATACTACAGTGACATAAGGAGTAATACTACAGTGACATGAGGAGTAATACTACAGTGACATGAGGAGTAATACTACAGTGACATAAGGAATACATGTAATACTACAGTGACATAAGGAGTAATACTACAGTGACATGAGGAGTAATACTACAGTGACATGAGGAGTAATACTACAGTGACATAAGGAGTAATACTACAGTGACATAAGGAGTAATACTACAGTGACATAATGCATGAGTGAGAACCTACTACAGTGACATGAGTAGAACCTTCTACAGTGACATGAGTAGAACCTGTCAGTGACATGAGTAGAACCTCTCAGTGCATGAGTAGAACCTCTCAGTGCATGAGTAGAACCTCTCAGTGCATGAGTAGAACCTCTCAGTGCATGAGTAGAACCTCTCAGTGCATGAGTAGAACCTCTCAGTGCATGAGTAGAACCTGTCAGTGCATGAGTAGAACCTGTCAGTGCATGAGTAGAACCTCTCAGTCGAGAGAACCTATGCATGAGTAGAACCTCTCAGTGCACGAGTAGAACCTCTCAGTGCAAGAGTAGAACCTCTCAGTGCATGAGTAGAACCTCTCAGTGCATGAGTAGAACCTGTCAGTGCATGAGTAGAACCTCTCAGTGCATGAGTAGAACCTCTCAGTGCATGAGTAGAACCTCTCAGTGCATGAGTAGAACCTCTCAGTGCACGAGTAGAACCTCTCAGTGCAAGAGTAGAACCTCTCAGTGCATGAGTAGAACCTCTCATCAGTGCTGAGTAGAACCTGTCAGTGCATGAGTAGAACCTCTCAGTGCATGAGTAGAACCTCTCAGTGCATGAGTAGAACCTCTCAGTGCATGAGTAGAACCTCTCAGTGCATGAGTAGAACCTGTCAGTGCATGAGTAGAACCTCTCAGTGCATGAGTAGAACCTCTCAGTGCATGAGTAGAACCTGTCAGTGCATGAGTAGAACCTGTCAGTGCATGAGTAGAACCTCTCAGTGCATGAGTAGAACCTCTCAGTGCATGAGTAGAACCTCTCAGTGCATGAGTAGAACCTCTCAGTGCACGAGTAGAACCTCTCAGTGCAAGAGTAGAACCTCTCAGTGCATGAGTAGAACCTCTCAGTGCATGAGTAGAACCTCTCAGTGCATGAGTAGAACCTCTCAGTGCATGAGTAGAACCTCTCAGTGCATGAGTAGAACCTCTCAGTGCATGAGTTGAACCTGTCAGTGCATGAGTAGAACCTGTCAGTGCATGAGTAGGACCTCTCAGTGCACGAGTAGAACCTCTCAGTGCATGAGTAGAACCTCTCATGATCTCAGTGCATGAGTAGAACCTCTCAGTGCATGAGTAGAACCTCTCAGTGCATGAGTAGAACCTCTCAGTGCATGAGTAGAACCTCTCAGTGCATGAGTAGAACCTCTCAGTGCATGAGTAGAACCTCTCAGTGCATGAGTAGAACCTGTCAGTGCATGAGTAGAACCTCTCAGTGCATGAGTAGAACCTCTCAGTGCATGAGTAGAACCTCTCAGTGCATGAGTAGAACCTCTCAGTGCATGAGTAGAACCTCTCAGTGCATGAGTAGAACCTCTCAGTGCATGAGTAGAACCTCTCAGTGCATGAGTAGAACCTCTCAGTGCATGAGTAGAACCTCTCAGTGCTTGAGTAGAACCTCTCAGTGCAAGAGTAGAACCTCTCAGTGCATGAGTAGAACCTCTCAGTGCATGAGTAGAACCTCTCAGTGCACGAGTAGAACCTCTCAGTGCATGAGTAGAACCTCTCAGTGCATGAGTAGAACCTCTCAGTGCATGAGTAGAACCTCTCAGTGCACGAGTAGAACCTCTCAGTGCATGAGTAGAACCTCTCAGTGCACGAGTAGTAGTGCAGTGCAGACGGACGGAGACGTAAACAACAACGAGACATAGAAGTACAAATTGACAACTTTACAGAACGTGACACTGATTGGTGGAAGTACGGATTTAAGAAATGCTTGATTTATACAATAAAAAAAGGATAAATTATCACATGTTTTCAATATGTTTATCGCATGTGACAATAACGCGATATAGATATTTTTACGATATATCGTGCAGATCTATCCAATACTGCGGGATTTATCATAATCCAAGATAGAAAACTCAATAAAACCAGACTCATCCTCTGGTTTGATCAAAATAAATCTTGTTCTGGAATATTTTCCTCCTGGAGAGACTCGAAGTGAGTGATATTCACTGGTGGTTCTGAAGGTGAAGATGCTCAGCAGAGTCGGTGGAGCTTCAGCTTCCATCACGGAACAATAACCAAGATGGCGTTGGATCAGGTTCAGCTGTCGGCGCCGGTTCGACCGGACCTGGAGCTGCTGCCCACCTGATGTCGGAGCGACTCGTCCATCGTCACCGAACCTTCTGATGGATTTAAACCTTAACTTCTGGAAGATTTAGATTTAAATCTTAGATTTTTAGATCAAGGCTTTCTAGGTTTGTATAAGCATGGAGACGCAGCTACTGCACTGAGTTCACTGAGAGGGAGCAGGACCAAACATTCTTTGAGGTGTTTATCCGGTTAAAAATGTAAGTCATCTATATTTGTTGAGCTCTTTTCACGGACCAGGGTCACAAAGCACTTAAACAACAGTTAAAATACAACACAGGGACAAACAGAAGCAACAAGAAAAGAAAAAGTCACATATAAAAAATGTCTTAAAAATGTCTAAAGATGCTTCATAAACTGACCAGAAACTGTTTCCTTCAAGTGAGAAAAATCTCTAAACTCAGGAAAATGTTGTCACAACACGATCTGGATCTTATAATCCATGTGTTTGTGTCGTTTACACTATTGTAACAGTTTATTTAGTGTCTAAACCAGAAGGATCTTCTCGCCTGCAGTTCATACTAAACTCTGCAGCCAGAATTCTGAGCCGCTCTAGTAGAAGAACTCACATTTCTCCTTCAAACTCTTCACTGGCTGCCGAGAAGACTTTTCTTTCAGGATCATAAGAACTAATTTCTTAAAACTCTTCACTGGTGCCCTATACTCATTTTCTTTCAAATCTTTCAGGATCATAATTGGTCAGACCTTCCATCAGTGATCTGATCCAGCCTTACACCCCAGCTCGGGCTCTGAGGTCTGTGGATCAGAATCTACTGATGGTTCCTGAACTTCCGGACCAGAGGAGAGAAATCTTCAAACTGACACATTATGATGAGATACTTGAGAGTGTGAACAACACGAAGATGTCGTTCGACTCTTGAACCAGCCGTGAAACTGGTCGCTGGAAACACTCTCTGACGCGAGCGAGAGAAAGAGCGAAGATGAGACTCTCCGTCTTTCAACCTGTCAACACTCGCGACCTCGTTTGTCATCGTCTCCGTCGGCGAGCGTCGCGTCCAACGAGCTCGCGGCGCTGTTTTTAAAAGTCCTCGTTGTATCGACTTCAGACGACGAGCCCGAGAAACTGAGGCCGTTTAACGAAAGGTCACTTGAAGAAAGTGGGAGAAGATTCACAGACACGAGGAAGACGAAGATATCTGTGTCGTAACGACTGATGCTTCGATGAGAACGAACTCTATGATCACAGACTCACGAGGATTCTCAGGATCACATGAGTTTGGTCTTGTTTGGCTGCAGGGTCGCAGGAGGTTCTAATCCTGGATCAGGATCCAGCAGCTTTCAAAGCTGATGTTTGGACATATTTTGGTTTGAAAACAAATCAAAGCAGTTATGACTGAGGACGAGAGGATACAGTGAGTCCAGCAGCTTTCAAAGCTGATGTTTGGACATATTTTGGTTTGAAAACAAATCAAAGCAGTTACGACTGAGGACGAGAGGATACAGTGAGTCCAGCAGCTTTTAAAGCTGATGTTTGGACATATTTTGGTTTGAAAACAAATGAAAGCAGTTACGACTGAGGACGAGAGGATACAGTGAGTCCAGCAGCTTTTAAAGCTGATGTTTGGACATATTTTGGTTTGAAAACAAATGAAAGCAGTTATGACTGAGGACGAGAGGATACAGTGAGTCCAGCAGCTTTTAAAGCTGATGTTTGGACATATTTTGGTTTGAAAACAAATGAAAGCAGTTACGACTGAGGACGAGAGGATACAGTGAGTCCAGCAGCTTTTAAAGCTGATGTTTGGACATATTTTGGTTTGAAAACAAATGAAAGCAGTTACGACTGAGGACGAGAGGATACAGTGAGTCCAGCAGCTTTTAAAGCTGATGTTTGGACATATTTTGGTTTGAAAACAAATGAAAGCAGTTACGACTGAGGACGAGAGGATACAGTGAGTCCAGCAGCTTTTAAAGCTGATGTTTGGACATATTTTGGTTTGAAAACAAATGAAAGTAGTTACGACTGAGGACGAGAGGATACAGTGAGTCCAGCAGCTTTTAAAGCTGATGTTTGGACATATTTTGGTTTGAAAACAAATGAAAGCAGTTACGACTGAGGACGAGAGGATACAGTGAGTCCAGCAGCTTTTAAAGCTGATGTTTGGACATATTTTGGTTTGAAAACAAATGAAAGCAGTTACGACTGAGGACGAGAGGATACAGTGAGTCCAGCAGCTTTTAAAGCTGATGTTTGGACATATTTTGGTTTGGAAACAAATGAAAGCAGTTACGACTGAGGACGAGAGGATACAGTGAGTCCAGCAGCTTTTAAAGCTGATGTTTGGACATATTTTGGTTTGAAAACAAATGAAAGCAGTTACGACTGAGGACGAGAGGATACAGTGAGTCCAGCAGCTTTTAAAGCTGATGTTTGGACATATTTTGGTTTGAAAACAAATGAAAGCAGTTACGACTGAGGACGAGAGGATACAGTGAGTCCAGCAGCTTTTAAAGCTGATGTTTGGACATATTTTGGTTTGAAAACAAATGAAAGCAGTTACGACTGAGGACGAGAGGATACAGTGAGTCCAGCAGCTTTTAAAGCTGATGTTTGGACATATTTTTGTTTGAAAACAAATGAAAGCAGTTACGACTGAGGACGAGAGGATACAGTGAGTCCAGCAGCTTTTAAAGCTGATGTTTGGACATATTTTGGTTTGAAAACAAATGAAAGCAGTTATGACTGAGGACGAGAGGATACAGTGAGTCCAGCAGCTTTTAAAGCCGATGTTTGGACATATTTTGGTTTGAAAACAAATCAAAGCAGTTATGACTGAGGACGAGAGGATACAGTGAGTCCAGCAGCTTTTAAAGCCGATGTTTGGACATATTTTGGTTTGAAAACAAATCAAAGCAGTTATGACTGAGGACGAGAGGATACAGTGAGACCAGCAGGATTACATGAGTTAAAGCGACGGCAGGCCGACGCTGGTGTTGTTCAGCTACAGAGGAAACGGGAGCGAGAGTCCCAGGAGGTTCTAATCCTGGATCAGGACCATGAGAAACGAGCCACCATCTGGTCTCCCTCAATATGTCAGGAGTGGAGAGCGACAGCTCGGAGCCGCCAGGACTTATTTTACAGCGACGAACGACTTTCAGGAAGAATATTTAGAGGTTCAGTGGACGATGGAGTTGGAGGGAAATCTCTGACCAACATCTCTCCACGGATCTGAGAGAAAGACAAGAGCGACGTTCTCTCTTTCACGCTCTGATCTTTTATTCTGTTTCTAAGTGTTTTGTCGTTCAAGGCTCTGATCTTTTATTCTCTTTCCTCCACATTTCTGTTTGTTTCACCGTGAGAGTCTGGCCTCACTTCAGAGAGTTTGTGTCGTATATTTAAAATACTGTCGGTCGACACTTTTACTTCTGAGTCCAAACGTTGACCAGATGCGACCGAATCAAGAATCTGCTCCAGGATCTCCACAGATAACCTGAGCTGTGGACGACGTAACGACTGCTGAAAACGTTGAGAACGATCCATAAGAACGTGGAGAACGTTGAGGACGATCCATAAGAACGTGGAGAACGTTGAGGACGATCCATAAGAACGTTGAGGACGATCCATAAGAACGTGGAGAACGTTGAGGACGATCCATAAGAACGTGGAGAACGTTGAGGACGATCCATAAGAACGTGGAGAACGTTGAGGACGATCCATAAGAACGTTGAGGACGATCCATAAGAACGTTGAGGACGATCCATAAGAACGTAGAAACGTTGAGGACGATCCATAAGAACGTGGAGAACGTTGAGGACGATCTATAAGAACGTGGAGAACGTTGAGGACAATCCATAACAACGTGGAGAACGTTGAGGATGATCCATAAGAACGTGGAGAACGTTGAGGACGATCCATAAGAACGTGGAGAACGTTGAGGACGATCCATAAGAACGTGGAGAACGTTGAGGACGATCCATAAGAACGTGGAGAACGTTGAGGACGATCCAGAAGAACGTTGAGGATGATCCATAAGAACGTGGAGAACGTTGAGGACAATCCATAAGAACGTTGAGGACAATCCATAAGAACGTGGAGAACGTTGAGGACGATCCATAAGAACGTGGAGAACGTTGAGGACAATCCATAAGAACATTGAGGACAATCCATAAGAACGTGGAGAACGTTGAGGACGATCCATAAGAACGTGGAGAACGTTGAGGACAATCCATAAGAACATTGAGGACAATCCATAAGAACGTGGAGAACGTTGAGGACGATCCATAAGAACGTGGAGAACGTTGAGGACAATCCATAAGAACATTGAGGACAATCCATAAGAAATTGGAGAACGTTGAGGACGATCCATAAGAACGTGGAGAACGTTGAGGACGATCCATAAGAACGTTGAGGACGATCCATAAGAACGTGGAGAACGTTGAGGACGATCCATAAGAAAGTTGAGGACGATCCATAAGAACGTAGAAACGTTGAGGACGATCCATAAG